>JAQQAC010026012.1:1894976-1984113 GCA_029783875.1 Phataginus tricuspis
TTGAGCATAAGAACTGAAAACATAAAACCCCGGAAGTAAACAGGCAGTAAGCTCCTTGATATAGGTTTTGGCAATTATTTTTTTAATCTGACACCAAAAGCAAAAGCAACAAAAGCACAAATAAAACACTGGGACTACCTCAAACTGAAACACTTCTGCACAGCAAAGGAAACCATCAACAAAATGAAAAGACAACCTACTGGGTAGGAGAAAATATTTGTAAGTCATATCATCTGATAAAGGTTTAATAGCCAAAATATATTTTTTTAAAAACTGATACAACTCAGTAGCAAAGAAAAAAAGAAAAAAATTTAAAAATTGGCAGAGGTCTGAATAGACATTTTTCCAGACATGCAGATGGCCAACAGGTACATGAAAAGATGTTCAATATCACTAATTATAAGGGAAATGCAAATCAAGACCACAATGCGATATCACCTTATACCAGTTAGAAAATCTACTATTAATGAAAGATGAGAAATAACAAGTGTGGTGGAAGATTTGGAGAACAGGGAATAAGCACTGTTGGTAGAAATGTAAATTGGTGCAGCCATTCTGGAAAGCAATATAGAGGTTCCTAAAAAAACTGAAAATAGAACTAACATATGATCTGGCAATTCCCTTCTGGTTATTTATCCAAAGAATACAAAAATATTAATTCTAAAAGATATTTGCATTTCCATGTTTAACCAAGATATGGAAACAACCAAAGTGTCCCTTGATGGATGAATGGATAAAGAAAATGTGGTATATATATATGATAGAATATTATTCAACCAAAAAAAATATTGCTATTTGTGACATGAGTACACCTCAATATCATTATGCTAAGTAAAATAAGTCAGACAGAGAAAGACAAATACCTTATTATCGCACTTATATGTAGAATCTAAAAAAACAAAAACAACAGTCTCATAGACACAGAGAACTGACTGGTGGTTGCAAGGAGGAGGATTGGAGAGACATGGGTAAACAGGATTAAAAGATACAAACTTCCAGTTATAAAATAAGTAATGGGGATGTAATGTATAGCATTGACCCTATAGTTAATAATAGTGCATTGCATATTTAAAGGTTGCTAATGGATCTTAAGAATTCTCATCACAAGAA
This sequence comes from Phataginus tricuspis, assembly GCA_029783875.1. Classification (NCBI taxonomy): domain Eukaryota; kingdom Metazoa; phylum Chordata; class Mammalia; order Pholidota; family Manidae; genus Phataginus; species Phataginus tricuspis. The sequence goes on from JAQQAC010026012.1 coordinate 1,896,087, forward strand.
AAAAAATGTTATAACTATGTAAGATGAAGGATGTTAACTGACATACTGTGGTAATCATTTCACAATATATACAAATTGCAAAACATTATGTTGTACATTTGAAACTAATGTTATCATATCTCAATTTAAAAATAAAAAATAAGATGAAGATGAGAAACAGAAAAAATGTCAGGACTTGATTAATCAGAAATGGGATATAAGAGGAAATAATCAAAACAAAGTCAAAATTCTAGCTTAGGTGACTTGGTGCATTTAATTCAATTTACCATTATAGGAAACCCAAAAGGAAAAGCAAACTACAACTGGCTCAGCACTGCAAATACTGAATCTGTAGTTGGAAATTATGGCTGGGGAGGAGGGGGCACAAAAGAACTGTATACATCTTGATTTAATTACTCTATTCATTTAACAAGTTATTTGAGACTCCACTATGTTGCCAGTATTTTGGACCAAAAAAATATATAAAAATAAGTAAGAAATGGTTGCTGCTTTTGAAGAACTTAATCCATACGTGAAATGGAATCTGTGTAGGCAAATCATAAAGACTGGTGGATTGAGTTCTCAGAGGATAATGGGTTCATTTTCAACCTTGACGACACATTAAAATCACCTGGGGATACCTCTAAACATGCCAATGCTCACTTCACACCCTGGGAGTGGGGTCTAGGCATTAGTAGCTGCTTAAGTGTGGTGTAAATGGAACTTTCTTACCAGGATTCCTGCCTGGCCTTGATAGTGCCTGTTGTGTACATGTAAGAGACTGTTTGCACCTCCGTGTGGTGTTTACCAGTGGCAGAGGGATGATCACAAGATCGCCAGTCTGGGGTAAGGGGTGGAGAGCAGCCACCATTCTCCTCTCCTCTGTTCCTGGTACATAATTGGTCAGACACCTGCCAGTCACCAGAGACCCACCCACAGAGTTGCTCCTGGAGGAAAGGGTAGGGGTGGGGGCTGGGGGGCTGGGGGGCTGGGGAGTGGAAGCAGAGTGCATGCCCATGGCCAGAGAGGAGGAGCTGGGTAGGAGAGCCAGGTGAAAGAGGCTGGAGTGCACTGAGAGACAGAGCCTAGCAGCCAGGGTTCAGAGCAGAGTGCCATAGGGGAGGGAGACAGCTGTGAGAATAAAACACCCTTTCATTTCCAACCCCTTGCCCTTGTTTTCCTTTGCTTTTATCATATTCGTGAGGAAGTTGCTTTGGATGGGGAACTCCCTTCCTCCCAGAGCCACATTAAACTTGCCAGGTAATGCTAATGTGCAGCCAAAATTAAGAGAACAGTAGTCCCCTCAGAAAAATTTTCCTTGGAAATATTTAGCAAAATGGGGGCTGGAGTGTGGAGAAGGATAAGAGGTGGAAATAAGGGAATTTGGATGGAGGAGGTCCTGCCAAATAGATTGATGATTTCTAGTTTCTCTGTAAAGAAAAGTATCAAAGGCAACGTATAAGGGTATATGAGAATAAGGTAAGGATCTTAAGAAAAGTGGCAAAGTTTTGCTGTAAGATCTACAGAGAGTGTAAAAAGCAGTTGATTAGGAAGAAGTAAAGGCATTTCTAGGTAGTTATAATGGTTCTATGGAAGTTGGTGATCATGCATTGGTAGTAGCATCCATCTACAAGGTCGTGCAATTTTCCCTAACAATGGTTGGCAGCTTAGAGCATGAACAGAGAAAACAGTCATCTGGGAATGGGTCAGAAGGGTGGAGGGAACACTGCATGAGCTTTAAAAGACGGCCTTCCTAATGCCTTGTACTATTGGAATAAGAAGTTAGTATAGGGAACAGAAAAGGTGATTTGGAGCCCTGACAGAAAGACCAAGCCTCCAAATCAGAATTCACGTTATTAGGTACAGGCTGGAGATGAGTATTTAAGAGTACTCTGAATTCCTCCTTGGCATTTCATCACACTTACAACTGCTTATTCAATTCCTGTTTACCAGAAGATAGCTAGCAACCTCAAGAATGCTGGTTAGGTACAGTTACAGAAGTAAAAGTCAATTGAATGGAATTAGGCAAGAAATGGATGGTAAGGAAGTAGAGGCAATGCACTAGTCTTATGAATTTGTCAGTGAAACAAACAATAATACAGCTATAGAGGGCTCAACAGGAAGAAGTGAAGATGTTTTTTTTTCAAGTTGGTAATACATATTCAAGGAAAAGAATCCAGAGTTTTTCCTGTAATGGAGGACTCAGTGTTGTGATCCTTTTGCAGACATGGATATACATTACGGCAAATATACTTACTGTGAAGACAGGTATCTGGAAAGAGAGTAAGTGCTTTTCCACATGAAAATCTAAAATGAACGATAAATGAAAAACAAGATACCTGATTATAGATTTCTTTTTCCATATTTCTGGATAAAACAGGTTGAGATGAAAGATCCATGGGGTACTTCCGGTCAAGGAGACTCATTGTGTTGCAGTAGGTCTTTCTGTCACCACCACAAAGAATAAAACAACACAAATATTTACCCGTTAACTGCTGTTCCTTATAATGCTTTTAAGAGCTAATCTCTCAGCCTTTAACAACAGCTGCTGCTTCTGTGACTGCTGTTTCAGTAAAACACTAAAGCATGCATGTAAGCTCATTTCACTGCCTGCTGGGCCTGCATTTTCCCAGCCCTAATATAACAAAAGGGCACAGGACACAAAAATACATACAAAAAACTAACGCCTCTCCCTCCATACTTGGCCGTTTTAACTTAGTTCAAGCATAGGCTATTTCATGAAAACTGCTTAAGTTACTCAGAATATGGGTTTTTGAACAGACTTCACATCATATTCTCATTAGTTAATAAAATTCACCACACTAAACGCTAAAGGGTTATTCTACCTCATTCACTATTTTATACTTTGTGTCCTTCACCTGGCGCTGTGTCCCGGGCACTGTACTTTGCACACTGTAGGCACCTAGTGTTGATCATGTAAGAGAGCGTGTGCAGGCTGCCATAGGCAGTAACAAGTCCCTGCATCAGCAAATAGTCATAGAGCATATGGTGGGGGTGGACAAGTCCCCGAAGGCTGCCAAGTAACGGAACTGAGAACTTCTTGAGGGGAGGGGCAGAGTCTTGTTCAGCATGATTGTCTCCGGCCCCTGATTCGGTCTGCTACACAGATGCCTAATAATGCTGAATAAATGAACGCCAGGCTCGGTAGGGACAATACATTCAACCCTAACTCTACAAACGTTCTATCTACAAAAGTGCCATCCGGGCGTCAGGGATCCAGCGGGGCGTGGATGTTACAAAATGTTGGTTCCAATTTCATAGCTATTGTAATTTTCTGCTACAATTTCCACATTTTCTTTTAAAACAAAAAGGGGGTCTCGGGTTGTCTCTGCTCTGGGTTCTCGGGGGCGTAACAGCAAACGCGCCGCAGCGCCGTAGCGACCCTCCCCGGCGCGGAACTAGCCGAGCTCCCGGCGCGCTTGGGCGCTGCGCTGCGGAGGTCCTGAAGGCGTCGCTGTTCCGCGATGACCTCCATAAAGGCTCCGCCCGGCGCGGGGAGCTTCCTCGGACGGGGACTCGCCTTGGGTCGGACGGAATGCCGGTCCGTCAGCCTTCCGCCTGCCAACCGCGGCCTGTGCGGACGTTCGCGCTGCGCTGTAGGCGAAACCGGCCTACGTCTCCACCGCCGCCGCCCGGGCGCGCGGCCTCCTCCTCGGCGCCCGTTCTCGCGCCTCGCCCCGCCCTCTGCCCCGCCTCCGCGGAAACGACGGCTGCGGCGGCGGGGCTGGCGCCGCCTCCCCCCACCCACCACGTCTGCCCCCGCCACTCCGGTCGGGCGCCGCCCCGCTAGGTCCGCCGGCGGCTCCGCTCGGCTGCGCCCGGGATGAACATCATGGACTTCAACGTGAAGAAGCTGGCGGCCGACGCGGGCACCTTCCTCAGTCGTGCCGTGCAGGTACCGCGGAGGGGAAAGGGCGGTGGCCGGCGGGAACCCAGGAAGGGCAGCGCAGCGCCCGGCCCCTCACCGGCCCGCGGACCGCCCGGCCTCCCGAGGCCCGAGACGCGGCTTGTGGGCGCGGCCTGGTGCCCTCCGCGCTCGGCGGCTGTTGTCTGTCCCACTCCTGCCCAACCGCCGCTGCCCCGGAAGCGGGGTGAGGATGGGGCCCGGCGTTCCTCCTGCCCCTGGGAGACGCCTTGGGCGGAGGCGCAGCCCCGTCCGCCTGCCTCACCCACGACGCCGGGGCTCGTGTGACCTCCTCCCGCTGCGGTGGAGGCCTTGCGAGCCCCGCGGGGTGACCGGGAGACGGGCCGCCCCTGCACCACCCCCACCCTTCCCTTCGGTCCCTCTCACCCTCCCTGCTGAGTCCAAGAAGGAAGTTTCCTTTTCCTGCCCCTCAACCCAAAGAGCTGCCAACACAGTTTCCCTCCTGCCCCCCCTCCCTGAAAGGACGGTCCTGGGCTTGGCAGTGGGCGGGAGAAATGGAGACCGCCGGTTGGCGTCCAGACTGTGCCAAGGCCACGGGAAACCGGGAGTTTGGGGATTCTCACCCATTCTCAAAATGGGAGGCATCGGCAGCAGGGCAAGGAGAGGGAGGGGGGGAGAGGCGTGTTAGGCCTAGAGTCACAGGGTTAGCGTTTCGGATTCATTGGGAGGGGAAATTTATCTTGCGGTATCTTGCAGTCTAGGAAATGTCATTACTAGGGGACAGTTTTCTACGGCCACCACCCACATGATGCCAACTCAGTTAAGAGCAGATGTAAATTTCACCACAACATGGATTATAAACAATCTGGTGTTGAAGCTTAATGACACACTGTAGCAGCAACATTCTCTTTTGTAAAAACAAAAATAGTTTTCTAATCTACATACTGTATCGACACTGAAATGTAAATCAGTTGTATTGCTCTATTGCTTTCCTTTTCTTCTCTACTCCAATTTTATTGGCACAGTTGATCTTAAATTGCACAATTCTTGGGAAAAGAATGGTAGAACTAAGCGAGGTAATGGCTAACTGTACTGTGAAAAAACAATGTCAGACAAAACGTTTTGCTAGGCATTTGAGCTATTATCTCCAGTCCTCTCTGTAAGTTTGCCAGATAGATGTTATTATTAACTCCCTTTTATATATGAGGAAGTAGCCTCAGAGAAGTAAGTAACGTGCTTAACTTGCACGACTAATAAATAGCCAAATGCTTACTAGAAGCTGTTTCTTCTTGGAGAAGCATTGCAGGTTTAGTATATATATAATAATAGAATGTTAAAGCCTAGAGAGACCTTAAAGATCGTCTAGTACAATCTGAGCATTTCAACAGCATTTAAGCAAATAACACTTAATAGATGAGAAATCTTGACTTCCAAGTTCCAAAATCTGCATGGTGAGTAATAAGCTAGCTGCCTTAATCGTTTTCTTCCCCTTCTCCAATGAAATATAAAGTATACTGTAGAGACATTGAACTTTATAGTTAAAATAATTTCTTGATGTAAATTAGCCCCCTTGTCATAGTTCAAAGACAAAGGGCAAGAAGAATGAGTGATTGAGGACCTGAAAATAATTTTGGTTTGTGAGATTTAATACTGACTGCAGGAGAGCCAGAGTTTGGAATTCTTTGTTTTTGGTGCTGATTTCCTATTATACTAGGTGCGGAATACAAATTTGACACTGTAATGCCACTCTTTTATATACAGTTAGGTATGTTTTCAGGTATAATCCATACTGCTTAAATAGGGCATATATACTAGAATTTGATTTAAATTGTCAGGCTTGATTTTAAAAATAAGTCTGGCACAGCTCTGAAATGATACACTTCCTAGATGAATTTTAATTACTCATTGTTTCAAATACTGTAGAAAAATTTTTTTTAATATTATCCTAATCTTGTTAACTGTCAATCTTCAGTCGTAAATACTTAAGTGCCTACTCTGTGTCTTCTTGTCACTACTGTTTGGATACTGTTGATACAGCAGTGAATTAACCAAATTATCTGCCCTCTCAGGGTTTACAATTTAGCGGGAGAGGACAGACTCGTAAATACATCAGGTGGTAATGGAGAAAAAGGCCCCCGGGGATAGGTTAATGGCAGGGGTAGAAGATGTTGCCATGTTGTGTAGATATGGTGGTCAGGACAAGCTTTTCCAATAGGATCGAATTTGAAGAGACGTCAAGGAAGTAACAGCTACCAGGTTTTTTTTGGAGGAAAGGCATTTAAGGCAGAGGGAACAAATGCAAAGACTCCGAGGTCGCAGGAGCACTAGGGAGACCAGGTAGGGAGCTGTGGCCATAGATAGGCAAAATGTGATGTGAACTTAGAGTGATAGTAGGTGAAGTTCAGAATCTGTCCAGTATTGCCGGTCAGATTGGCTCTGGGGTGAGGGAGAAGGATGAGTCAAGGATGACTCTGAGGTTTTGGCATGAGCCATTTACTAACAAGGATAAAATTTCAGGAGGAATGGGCTTCTCTGATGTGTCTTCTTATATTAAATCTGTACCTGTCAGAGGTGTATTCTGAAATATTAATGTATAAACTATAATATGTCAGAATTGCTTTAAATTATTTCGGTTTTTGGCTAAAGAAGGGTAGAACCAGAGCAAGGTAATAGCTAACTGTATTATGAAAAAACTGTCAAACAAAACATTTTGCTAGGCATTTGGGCTATTATATCCAGTCCTTTCTGTAAGTTTGCAAGTTAGATGTTATTAACCCCCTTTATATATGGTAATAGCTAAGTGATTATGTAAATTTGACTTCTAAAAAGTAATTGAAATAGATTTTTCTCATTTCTTCCGTGTGAAAACTCCGTGAAGAAAAGGGGTGTGGTTGAAACAACACTGGCAGAATGTTAATAGTTGTTGAAGCTGGATTGTGGGTCCATGAGGTTTCATTATACTATTATAATCATATATTTGACATTTTCTGCAATACTTTTTAAATAATATACATAAGAATAAAAGATAGTTCCAAAGTGTAAGTGAAATTTGAACTGTTGTGTGGTAATTTTCAACAAAACACTGCTTTGTCATTTCAGTATTTAGTCAATTACTGAATTCCAACTCCAAATTGAGTTGACATGAGTATAGTGCCAGAATGCCAACTTTCATGCTGAAAATAGCATAGATCTATGCCAGTTACTCACTACAAATTTCTATTGAAATCAAGTCATACCTTTCAGAACAGGCCATTTTTTGGTTGGCCAATGGCCGTGCACTTTTTCATTTTACTTAAAAATTTTTAAGTTAAAAATGAAACATGTTCCCTGTTTTTAAAAAAGTAAAATCAAACTGTTAAAACATATAAATTTGTCTCATCTTTCCACTCTCTTCTAAAATTTGTTTATATGCCATGGTACTTTAGGAAGAATATTAAGGTACAATATATAAATGAATAGGAATATTCATTCCTTATTTAACAGTCCATTTGGGTGCTTTTGTTGTTCTTTATCCCTCAAAACAGTAGAATACAAAAGCTTCACTTAATTTATCCTCAATAAATTGTTACTTTATTAGTTAAGTGTCCTAACATCCATTTATTAGTTCTTAGAATCTATCATTTAGGTTCAAACTTCTTAGTTGAGCATAAAATACTCCCTTCCAGCCTCTTTTCTCTCAGTCATATAAACACAGTATTCTTATCAAGTTACATTTTTATTTCTAAAATATCTTGTACTTTTCTAACTCTAGACTTTTGTTTGTACAGTTAAACTCATCTTGGATGCCCTCTGCCACCTCCCTGTTGTCTTTCCTTCCCTCAAGATACAACTTAAAGTCCACCTCAGACCACAGGAGCTTAATGTGAAATCCTGTGTCATTTTTCAATTCTATATGATCATGTGGCATTTTTCTTCTGATGAACTGTTATGTAAAGTCCCTTGGAGCGCTTAAATTCTATTACTTATTGGCTTTCACATCTTTAATAAGATTGTATGTCCTAAGGAATCATCTCGATTTCATATTCCCTCTCACAACATCCAACAGGGTTCTTTTTAATTTTTTATATCATTTTAGCAATGTAAGGTAGTATCCATATGCAAAGTTTACTCTTTGAATCACTTAGCATGTTAAATAATTTTGCCATTTTCATTAGTATTTTTCTAAAATTGTATCTCCTGGCCTTGAAGTTGATTAATGCCTGTCTAAAATAACAAACTGTTTAATTCAACATATATTTATTGAGTACCTCCCAGGTGCTTGGCATTGAAGGAGACAAAGATGAATGAGATCCAGTTGCTGCCCTCAAAGATTTCATAGTTTGGTCCCAACTTGTTATAATTAAATATTTTATTCTTTGTAGTAAATAACCATTTTGTGCATTACTGTTCTCACACTTTATTTGAAAAGTGGGCACATTTGTAACTCAGAATTAATATTGAAGCAAAACTTTGCCTCACTATCTTTAAAATAAGAGCATATATCTTCTTTAAAAATATTTTCAAACTATAAATTTCTTAAGGGATTCATTTTAATTTTCTAACGTTTCCTTTGAACTATTGAAATTACACTGTGAACCTCGTGAATGCTGGCTTTTTTCTGAAGGGGAAAAATGTCTTTAAAATTTAGTTGCAAGCATGGTCTTGATATCCCACTTAATTTAGCAAGTGTAGTGGTGCATCTAAGTTGGCGTTGTAAAGATGACTGTGATGCTGTCCTCAACTAGCTTCTGGAGGAAATTCCAACTTGGCTAAACACTCTCTCTCAAGCCCTTCTGAATCCCATTTCCTTTATAGAATTTAAACTGCAATAACTTTATCATTTTTCTCAAATTCTAATAAATATAACACTCAAAAGTCCATACATTCTGTTATTTAAAAACTCTGCATATTTACCCAAAACTTTGTTCACATCCTTTTTGTGCTGTCTGCATTGATTTAGTTTACTAGAAAGAAGGTGATTTGTCAACTTGATGTTAAAATAGTTACATATGAGCTTAGAATAGTGGTTCTCAGTCTTAGCTGCACTTAAAATTACATGAGGAGTCTTTATAGGCTGCCTCTCATTCCAGATAAATTAGAGTCTTTGGGGCTGGATTTGGCATCAGTGTTTTTGAAAGCTCCCCCAAGTAATTCCAAAGAGCAGCCAAAATTGAAAACCAGTTGAGAGGGATTTACTTTACAATGTACTAATACATTATATTCAGAACTTGTATTATATGCTTTCTTCCAAGAAAGTTACTTTTAAAATACTACTTTACTCAAAGAATTGGTGGTTAGAGTTTTTATTAAATAGGTATCTTTGATCACACAGCCTTTTTACTTATAGTCCTTTTTTCTTTCTACTAAAGCAGAGTATGGAATCCAGGCTCCAGAGGCTACATGCCTATACTGTAATAAAGGAAGAATAATAGTGCCTGGCATAATGTACCTTAATCAAGGACAGTCTCTTCCTTAAAACAGTATTTAGAGAAAATACATAAAGAGAGAAGATTAAACTTTCTACTCTCATTTCACTTTATTGTATTACTAATGGAATATTATGAAAGAATTGTACCTTAAATTACCTTTTAGAGAATATTTAGGTTTGGATTTGTTATAGTTAATTCACATTCTGATTTTCATATGGGTTTTCACAAGTTTTTGATTATTAAATCATACTGCTATACACTGATTAAAATACATGCTTAAAACCAACTGTAGTTTCTAACGATCATCCTCAAGAGACTACAAAGTCAATAGTAATTTTGGACTTACAGATATTGAAAATTAAAAATTTAAGGATAGAGCTTATAATTTTTGGTAATTAGGAAAGGTGTATTTTTTTAAAGAAACAGTAAGTCTTTTGTCCTTCTTTAAAGGGTACTATTATTATAATTGTATGTTTGTGTTTAGGTATTTTTAAGTTCATAAAATCCTTGAGAACAAGAACCATGTTATGTGCTGATTATACATCTCCCATACAGTAGAAGAAATGTATTCTTCATAAATATTTTTGATAATAATTTAAACCTCCTTCATTCAGTTGATAAAACTCATCATTTTCTGTAGTAGATGCACTTAAAAATGTTTTTTAAAAGTATGTATTAAATATTGTACTCTTTCATCTTAATATGTCATACCTTCTGATTAACAGTGGAAAAAATCCTTAAGCTCCCACAATGGTAAAATCATGGGAAATACTGTCTCTAACAATTACACATTTAAGTAACAAAATTATCTTTATAATTTCAGCTCAATGTATGATAACATTAGCAACGTTTTTATGTACCCCCCCTTTATTTGTTCATTCTACATAGGATTAAAGTTACCTTTAATTTGATGATTATTAAATGTCATGTAGGAAGCAGAGGTGTGCTGTACAATACAGCTAACCAGAGTGCTGGTTAGAACAAACAGAGGCCTGGAAACACAGAATATGTTGAATTATTGTGATAGACTATATTAACTTCTTAAAATCAGCAAGTATTTACTGGAACGGTAGTAAAGTATAAGACTGACTCAAGTAGATGTCAGATTAAATCCCAACACTGACACCTTGGACAAATTGTTTAACCATTCTGAGCCTCAGCTTCATCACTAAAATTATTAACTCTTACCTACATAACAAGATTTTTTGAGTATTTGATTAAAATGCACAGCTTAATAGATGGCATTTTATAACATAAACTAAGCCCTGATACTGTTAAGAATACAGAAGTATAAAAAGGTCTTATAAATGATCTTACTGAGAAAAGAGAAATTAAACAAATTAGAAGATAAAACAAGACCATATATAATGTACTGAAATGTGAAGCACAGATATAGGTAGAGTATAAAAATAACAATATTCTCTCTCAGGAAATGCAAGTAAACATGAGATAGAATTTATTACTGGTATTTAAATAAATTGCTTATGAAGGCCTTCCTTCAGAACTACTATTTTCTAAACAGATTTTCTATAATTACTCTTTATCTCACTAGTCATATTTAAGCGTTCCTTATACTGCTTTTTGTTTTTGTTTTTTACCCTTCAGAAACTAAAATAGCAAAAAAGTATTCACTATATTTTTAGAATCCTATTTAGTAAGTCAGTTTACATATTTTATTTCTTGCTCAAACTTGTACAAATAAGTGACTTGTTGCAAATACTCAATTTTGCTCTATTGCACTTTCACACCATTTGTCTTTTTTTCACTAAAAAAAAAAAGATGCCTGTAATGTAGTGCCACAAAGAATCACAAAGAAGATAATTAATTAAGCAAACAGGCCTTTTGACCTGAAGATTAAAATACTTTATTTTCCAAATAATTTATTTTCTAGTTTGTTCTTTGAAATATTATTGGTAGGAAACTTGCCCAGAAACCTAACTTGTATCAGATAAATTTCAGTGACTTCTTCTTTAATCACTATTTATAAATATTTTTAGTAATTTCTAGCCTGTACCCTTAATTCCAGTGTGTTTCTAAAACATCTCTTAGATAAATTTTAACATGATTTTATGTACTGAAAAAAAGTAGTCCTATAGGTTTATACTGTTCAGATAATTTTTTTCATTTAGCTTACTATAATGGAAACCATGTCTTCTAGTTCTTAGCAGAGTGCTTTGCACAAAGACTGACCTAGTAAATACTGATTTTTAAATTATGGATCTGTTGATTGTTATATTAATCTTTTCTTGGTTATTAAATATAAATTAAAGGCTTCTACAAAAAAATTTTAATATACATGAAGTTGGTAGAAATGCAACTGGGAGGTAAATTTCAGAGGATTCTCTAGTCTCCCTTAGATCTTTACATAGCTCCTTTTTTATAGTTTGATCTCAGGTCACTTGTTACCTGCTCAGAGAAGCTATTGCTCCAACCACCTACATCAACACTCCTCAAACTCCTGCTTCCACTTCAGGCCCAGGTTGCATATCCATTCCCATATGAAGCCTTCCCTGATTCTCTTGCTACCTTGTCTTCACTGCCGAATGAATTCTTCCATTGAATTCACTTGAATATACTTGAATTCTTTATTTGCTCGATTATTCAGTCACTCACACAAGAAACAATAGGCCTACCCATGTTGTTCTCTCCACCATCCTTTTATCTTTGTATCCTTATTATCAAATTATTTTTTTACTTGGTTTATTGTCTATCTTCCTCATTAAAATGTCAGCTTCCTAAGAGCAAAAACCTTGTCTGGTTTTTTTGGCTACTGAAACCCATATGCTTAGAATAGTGCCTAGCATAAATGTAGATGCTTAATAATATTTTTTGAAGGAATGGATGGAATGAACAAACATGTTTATTAATGTGTTGAGTGAAGAATATTTCTCTACTGGAAGACCGTCCTTTATAGGTGATATTCACCTGGATGTATTCCTTTTCTTTCCCTCCTGTTAACACTTTACTGGGGAGATAATTTATTTAACCATTAAGAGGGAGACTTTGAACATGTAAAAGTCTAATGTATACCTCTGCAGGAGGTCTGTGGCTTTGATTCTTCAGGGATCTGTGGAGAACACCAGGGTTCTTTCTTAAAAGTGAGATTGCAACTGACTTTGGGATCGAGGGTCTGATCGTTTTGCCCAGTGCCGCCCCTATGCTCAGTTACGGCACACTGCAAGCTTTACGGGCTTGCACAATAGTTCACAGTTCCACCCATTGGGTCAGCGCTTGACTGCTGGCCAGTCTCAAAAAGACTTAAGCTTTACAAAGCTATTAAAGCTGTTATTTCTAACCCCTGAAGAAGACCTTCAGTGGGGATTGTAAGCAGAAGTCTAATAACATTCTAGGGGACTTTTCAGCTAAAAGTGCTAACTGATAATCAGTTGAAAGTATTAAACCAAGAAGAAGGATGCTGAAAGAAACATAGTATAACTCAGAAAATGGAGCAACCGAAGATATTTTAAGAAATGAGAGGGAAAAAAGCAAGGTGAACACTTCTGTTAGCCAGAAATGAGTCACACCTAACAAGCATGGAATCAGTGCTAGTGTTATACTTGTATTGTGATGGGGGAAAGCCACATATTCTAGAGGAAAATTTTACATGATAAACAGCCTGAGTCATCACTTCTAGTATTTAATTAAAGTCTTCAGAAGCCTCCATAAAATGTACAGAGAAATATTTTTACTTCTTTGTTACTGTATGGGCAACGCTGACTTTCCTCAAAAACCAACACACTCAAGGGAATAAAAAAATGATATGTTGAGTATATTTAACTATATGCTCTTTAAAAGATACTACCATCGTATGAATAGGGTATGTTCCAAAAGTTAGTTTATAAATCAGTTGTGGGAACATACCCTGAAAAAACAACTTAAATGCTAGTTTCCCAGAACATACCATAAAAGCCTACCTACTAGGTGTGATTAAAATACCAATAATATAAAGCCATATTAATACAAACAGCCCTTTTTAAATTCAAAATAATAACTACCAGGCATTGAGCAAAATGATTTATATACATATTCTTAAGTAACTTTCAAAACATTACAGATACATTTTATCTCTCTTTTACCACAGAGGATACCTAAGAAGAAAACATTCAAAAGCTTGCCATGTCACTGAATCGAAGTTCTTACATCCTTATCATTATGCTATCCTATCTTTATTTCTAAAAGGTATTTATAAAACTAAGGATATGTTTAACTATATAAAAGGTCATCTAGTGTGCCATACAGAAGTATGGATAAATTACCAGAATGGCAAAGGAAGTAGTGTTCATATGAAGTGGCTTTTCAATTACTGTATGTTCAAGATTAGATTTAAGTTTTCTTTTTAATGATTGATGTATTTGAGTATATTAATATTTTTTGTTATCAATAACAGTTCACAGAAGAAAAGCTTGGCCAAGCAGAGAAGACAGAACTGGATGCTCACTTAGAGAACCTCCTTAGCAAAGCTGAATGTACCAAAATATGGACAGAAAAAATAATGAAACAAACTGAAGTGTTACTGCAGCCAAATCCAAGTAAGAGACATTTTACCTTTTGTCTACTTTATTGACTAATTAAAAGGTATTGATAGTAGGTTTTTTTAATGTTAAAAAAAATGTTTTAATAGCTGTTAGAAAACAGCTTTTTGGTTTATGACTCTGAGGTCTAGGATAATTTTCTTATGTGCTTTTTTGGTGAAGAAGAGGGTGATACACTTCTTGGTGTACCACCTAACAAACTGACAATGTTTTTCATGCCTTTATAGAATCCTTTTGAAAACTCAATTTCAGGCAGTGACTTTGAATTTTAAGAGTTATGAAGGACTGTGAAAATAAATTGATCTTCTTTTTCATCCAGGAGAGAACCGTCCCTAAGTAATTAAGGGAAAATTATATAGAAACTTATAATTACTAATTATTTATGTTTTTGTTAAGTTTTACATTTTTATGTAAATTATTCCATTTTTGATTTTTAGACAACTCTTCGAGGTTTTTCAGATCACCCAGCTCAATACTTGCAAATAAGGTGTACAATAACTGTTTATTAGTTGAAACTCACTACTTGGCATTTTGTACAGTGTAGCACAGCTAATTAAAAGTGGAACTTGAACTAGAACCAGGTGTATTGACACCCAGTCTTTTCACTAGGAGCTTTACATAGGATAAAGGCAACAATGTGTGCTTTCTGCTCCGCTTTCCCCCAGTGTTATTAGGACCCTGTTGTGAAATGCATAAACTTACTTTAACATACTAACTTAAAGTTCCAAGCTTTAAATTTTGTTGTTATTACATAAACCGCAAGCAGTATGTAAAATACTAGTAATTCTGTGCCATTGTGGTAACCTTTTAAAATAGGCCTTTTATGCTTTGAGAGAGGCCTGTTGTCTTTGGATACCATGTGTTGCTTCTTATTTATTTAAGGCTACTTAAATAATATACCTTGGCACCTTAAAAAAAAAAGTAGACATTTTTCCTCTTATTTCTTGCTCTGTCCAGAGTTCCTTATATATAGTCTATTCTACAACATGTTTTTCTGAATGGCAAATGAGCTCATCATACAAGACTGGTAAGTAGGGGTATGGCAGCAGTTTAAAGAAATGACAATGGCTCATAATAAAATTTTACATTAGTGTTTTAAGCCTAAAGAAGTAACAGTTTTTTTGTTTTTGTTTTTTTGTTTGTGCTCTGATTATAAAGTTACAGAGATTTTAGTGGTAAGCCCCAACATTCTTTTTCCTATAAGTCCTGTTATTTTTAGTGTATGATTTTCCAGAACCTAGGGTTTTCTGAAATATATATTGCATTGTAATCGCCTGTTTATTTTGTTAAGATTTTATTATGATCTATTGATGCCCTATTGAAATGAAACATTTTTTTAAAAGTATATCAAATGTTTTATTAACTGAATGAAATCAACATAGGATTCAGCTTTAAACTTTTGGCCAAATGGGTAGAAAAGCAGCAAAGCTAAGAATCACTCTCATAGTCAGAAAATGAAATTCTGAAATGTAGTTTAACATCTTCTAAATAGTGTGTTTCTAACTAACTCATTTTGGTTTTAACTAAAGGTTTTTTAATTCCTGCTTAAAAATTCTTCTGATGCTGCACCAGAGTCTGCCACGAAAGCGGGTATTATTCCAACAGTCCATTTTATGTATTATGATTAATGCTTATGCAACTCCTGAAGTGTTTCTATTACTGGTTCAGCTCAATTTTAAAATTTTCATGCACTGTGAAACTTGCATTTGTGGAGGAATTACCTGAGGTGCTTAGAAGGAACCTATTTAATCTATTTAATTTGGCTTCTTTTTGGATTGTAATTTTAATTTTTATTTAATGTTTCTGGAAACTTCAACTTTTTTCTCATTTGTCTCTGAAATAGCTTGCTGTTAGGCAGCAATGTAAATTTGAATTTCTTAAATACTATGCTAACCAAGTGTATATTCATATATTACTGGCCTTTTTCCCTGTCCATTTATACTAACATTCTGTTACTGCTTTTAACCTTCTGTCTTGTATTTTAATCGTATTTTTAATGGTGAAATTTTTTAAGTGAACACATGCTCAGAGATATCTGCATATCTATATACTTGCAGCATACTTAAACAAAGTTAAGCCAAGGCATGTTTTTGCTGATCTCTGTCTGTAGACTATTCCAAGCCTGGTTTGGTCTATTCTTTACACTTCCATGCCTATATTTAGACCCTAGGAAGGAGGGAATGTGCAAGCAAGCAAAAGCATGATAAAGGTGTTCGTAGTATGTGAGTGACTCTAGTTCTTCTCGGTACCTTAAATCCAGGTTTCATAGCTGGAAAGCCCCGATTTTTAAATTAAGAACATATATTCAGAGTTAAAGGTTAGGCAGTATATGAATAAGGCAAAAGCAACTTCACTAGATATTAATTGAATACCAAACCCTTTCTGGAATTTAAAAGTACTCATATAATAGTTTTACTTTGTTTTAAAATGTTTTTGTGCCAAAATATTTTATCAGATTTCTATAAGTTTCTTAGGGCTATATAATACTCTAACGTATAAATTAAAAATTATATATTAAGATATGTACTTGGAAGTATGCTAATTTTATTAACATTTATTTTACAGCATGATAAATCACTAGTAGAGGAATAAAACAGTCTTTTAAATACTTGTTCTTTTGAAATCATTGGTAATTTTAAACCTTTCTCCTAGATGCCAGGATAGAAGAATTTGTTTATGAGAAACTGGATAGAAAAGCTCCAAGTCGTATAAACAACCCAGAACTTTTGGGACAATATATGATTGATGCAGGGACTGAGTTTGGCCCAGGAACAGCTTATGGTAAGCAAGAGACAAAAAGTTATGCTAAGAAATTCCTTTTCTTTTAGAACTTTACTACTTAGATACATCATTAATATTAAAAATATGTGTGTATGTGTGTGATCACAAGTCCATTTGCATACCCAAGAGGGCAAGTCATGGGGAAAGCACTTGAAAGACCAAAGGAAAAACCCAGAGATACCATCTGAGGCATGAGGGTTTACTAGTACACACATACAGGGGGTCCGGGCACAGCCAGCTGGACAAGGTTGCGCACCACTGTCATTGACGGGGGGTACTGCTTATATGGTGTAAGGAGACAGAAACTACATGCTATGCTAAGAGGGATCATTTTTATGCCACCAGCGCCCCAAGGAACAAAACCTTGTCAGAGGCGTCTGCCTCCCAGGAAGATGTTTCCATAGATAAGGGGGTCTTGATTTGGCCAACCTCAGGCTATCAGTATGCTGTATACTTAGCATACTGCCTGAAGGAGGGGCCATGTGGACACATGATTATTTTGGTACAATAGTGCTTGTTGCCACAATGAGTTATTCAGAGAATTCACATTATCTATCTTTTTAGGTCTAAAAAAGCTATGAATTCTTCACTTGTACTTCAGTTGAATCTTGCAATACTTGTGTTGTAGTACATCTTGTGATATGTTGCAATTTTGATTTTACATATGTCTCTTCTAGATGACTATTTTAACTTTCTTGAGGGTTTATTTATTTCTATAATGAAGTGCGTGGCACATAGTAAGTATTTGAACAAATCACTTGTGCTTTCATCACCCAATAATGTCAATACCACAAAAAAGTTAACATGGTTTTCTCTGGATATTTGGATTATATTTCATTTCTATTTTCCTAATATACTTCAGATTTTCTGTAATCTTTTATAATTATTCCATCCTTGTTAGTTGCTGTACTGTATAACTCTGAAGCTCAAAATTATACATTATTATCCCTCAAATCTAATTTTCTAATTGTTCATGGCTAATTATTCTCTTTTTTGAGACTTTTCCAAAGAATTGGTCCCTATTTGGATATGAAATGGCTGGCAAATTAAATGACTTTCCACATATAGTCCTGATTTATGAAATAGCCCATAAATTCTGGGAGTAAATGAACTTAGTTTTAGTAGTTATCTTTATGTTAGGAAATTAACTAAGTACTGTGGCTTTTAGATGTATGACTTTTAAGATTGTACATTGTGTTCTTCAAAATAGAATTATTTGAGAAGTCTGAAAATGCCTAAAATTTCTATAGTTCTACTTATAAATTTTAACTATTATAGAAAAATTCTTCACATTAAATAGATGTTTTTATTGACTGCTGTGCCAGACACAGATTGGGGGTCATAAAGGTACATGGGGGATACTGAGCCCTTTCTTTCACCAAGCTGAAGGCCTAGTGATGCATGAACATTCAGAAGGCTTCTGAATTTTTTCCTTTTTTAATCTGTGTAATCTGTTTGGACCTCTAGTAATTCCTTTGACTGTACCCTGATAATCCGAATTGGGCTCTGTGAATCAATTAGTAACTGGTGACAAGCTAACAATTGACTATTCCACACATTGGCCTAAGCACTATGCAATATATGTATTATTTCAGCAAATCTGCATTTATATCTTACTTAAAATGTAAATTCTTCTGATATTTCCATGTTGAAGATAGAGGAAGGAAAACGAGTCTTAGAAAGGTTATTTATCTGTGATCACATAGCTAGTAATTCAAATGTAGGTCTATATCTGGAAATTGAGCTCAGCTGCTATGGTATATTATTACATTCCTTACCAATTAGATATAATCTCATCCTAGCATGAAGGAACTAGGATCTACAGAACTAATAGCTTATTGGAGCCGGAACTGAGAGTAGAACCTTTGTCTGTGGTTCCCTTTCTTTTACTCTATTTTCTACTGGACTTGTCATATATAAGTAGTAGAGTGCATGTGTTACAAAACATGGAATGTTTTTAGGATACAAATATGTGCTATTATAGATACCTGAGATAACTGCATACTTCAGAACAGAAGACAAAATTTTGACTTTATCTACTTATTAAAATATTTTAAGCATTATACTTTCATAAACATAGCTACACTATTTAAACTGTAACTGTAAATACTTTTGTATATCCATCTTCTTTTGTCTGTTGGTAGAATTGGTATACAGTTAACTGTGATAAGGAGTTCCTCTATATAATTTTCATTTAGTATTAATAATCTTAAATTTACTTTTAAAATAGAACTATCAGTTAACTGTTTAATTTTTACTCAAGTAAACTAACTTAGTTAAAGCAGATCAAATTGCTGACTTAACATTTTATTTTCTGACATTATCGGACAATGGTAAAAAAAAACTTGTTTCATTTACAGGTAATGCCCTTATTAAATGTGGAGAAACACAGAAACGAATTGGAACAGCAGACAGAGAGCTGATTCAAACATCAGCCTTAAATTTCCTCACTCCTTTAAGAAACTTTATAGAAGGAGATTACAAAACAATTGCTGTGAGTTGGAAAATGTTCCCCTTTTTTAGTAAAATAAATATATACTTACAGTTTTTAATGAGTAATTTGCCCTCTTAGTGACTGTATAGATATGTAGCGGATTAGAAAATTTAAATAATCTAGCTCGGTGCATGTTCAGATAACAAAACTAACCAAAATAAAAATGACTGATCATAGGATCTCCATTTTTCTGTTGCTGTAGTGCTATTAAGATGCCTTTACATCAGTTCATTACCAACACTAAAATCTATAAAGAAGTTCCTGGAATGATTAGAAATATAGACCACAAAGTCAACCATACTATAACCATGTAACTATTCATTTCAACTGGGAGCCAGAAACCTAATTACCAGAACTCTATTTCTGGTTATTAGACTTTCTGTCTCTCTGCGTCCCTATAAGTCTGTTACCTTCTTTTTAAACAGCTGTGTTTTATTGCTGAAGAATAAGAAATAAATATTAAATGAACTTTACCAAACCATATCCATTAGTCTACAATTTTTAAATTTTATTTGCTTTTAAGTGATGGGGAGTAGAGATCTAGGTGGACATTTTTACCCTACAGTTTTTGCAGGACTGCTCTTTATTGTAAATGCCACTCTTCAAACTTGAATTGGCAGATTTCTTACTACAAAAATTATTAATAACAAATATTCTAGAAACTGAATAAGTTTACAGTGAATTTCTCTCTGGGTAAAATGTTTTGGCCTGAGACAAAGGAAAAACCACCAAGTTGAAATATGATTTAAAAGATAGGTTGGATTGTCAAAAGGACTTAATTTGATACATGAAATCTAAGAATTAATAATGCAAACAGTGATTCTTATAAACTCACCTGTTATACAGAAGCTTGAGGTTCCCATGAGGACTTCTAAGATACTATACTTCTGTTTATTCATTATTCATCCTATAAATTTGGAATTCCATTTTGGAGTGGTAGAGTTGCTTTCGGTGCAGCCTACCCCATCCTTGAGGTAGTCACGGAGGGTATCGAGCTTTGTCCTTGGCCCATACCTCCTTCACCTTAGGCACTTTGTAGATAATCCATAAGGGTTTGAAACAGTTTCTCAACCTGGGCACTACAGACATATTGAGCCAAGTAATTCTTCATGGCAGGAACTATACTGCATTGTAGAGTGTTCAGCATTACTGTCTCCCACCCAGTAATGCTAGTAATGTCCACCCTGCCCCAGCCCATTGTGACAGCCACGAAGATACTGCCAGGTGTTCCCTAGGGGGCAAAATCGCAAAATACTAGAATTGATATTGCTTTGTTTCTGCCATCATGTGCATCTTTACCAGGTTTCTCAGATATCTAGAATGTCTCTATCATTTAAAATTGTAAACAGTAAAAGAAAAAAAGGAGGGAGTCCGATACCTGAATGGTCACTTTATATAGCCAACTTTGTAATCATAGATTTTTGTTTATCAGATGATTCATATATTTAATGGAGAATAATACTTTAAATATGTATGCCCTTACTGGATTTTAACATCATTAGCCTTTCTTTTTTCTTTCCTATATTTATAGAAAGAAAAGAAACTATTACAAAATAAGAGACTAGATTTGGATGCTGCAAAAACCAGACTGAAAAAGGCAAAAGCTGCAGAAACTAGAGCTTCGGTAAGTAGTGTTTTTAATAGAAAAATATTTTAGGTTAATAATTTTCAGACTTGTGAAATATTTTACTTACATAAGATGTAAACTGTAGTCTATCATTAAGACTAAATATGACTTTAGGGTATTGTTTTTGTGTTTTTAAGCAAACTTATCAGAACTTAATACATCCCAATCAATGTAGTGTAGTCTTGGCAATATTCTTATTTCAGCAATATACCTGTTGCTAAAAAACAAAAACTATAAGAGCTTCTAGAGCTGTGTCATGTTCTTTAAATGTCCTCACTGTTGATGTCCTGTATGTCTTTTAGAGATAAATTTATTATATTTGAAATGGAATGAATCAAGTTGAAGAATGCTTGAGTGTGGCTTAAAAATTTGGTATGACTCTTTTTCTACTTGTGACTCAAACTGACTAAAGCAGTTGTCACCAAGAATAGTTCCAAAACTATTCAAATAGTGGCAACATGGACTCTCAGGTGACTATTTTAAAGAGGAAGAAATTTGGGTAAATAAGTCCTGGTATATTTTTTCATAAAATCAACCTTAGAATAGTCTTCTAAAACTGTGTAGAGATATATTAAATATTTCATTAAGTGGTTTTATATGAATATAACTCTCTTAAAAGGTTTTATTTTTCAGCTTCTCATTTAATCTAATATTTATACTGTTTATATATCTCTATTCCTAAGTTTGAACAGATTTGAGTTCATTCTAATTTGAGCTAAGGGATGTTTTGTTAAGAGGCTTAACATTCCCACTGCCTTTTGTTCCCAGCTCACTACCACCAAGAATCATTGCCCTACGGGACATTACCATGGTGCTGGTAGAAGTCTGTTGTGGTTCTCTCTGTTTTGGGAAAGAAAAGGTTGAGACTTGGTTTAGAGTGAAATTTAAAACTGAGAACTTGTTATTGGGCGGTGATGTCCTGGGAGTTTACTCCAGTACCTTGTCTGAGCAGAGTGAGCTATATTCTTCTAGATGGTGCCCCTTTTGCAGATTCTGTATTGACTACTGATGGAGAAGAGCTACCTTTGACAGGACATTAATTTCCAAATGCACTGGCGATTTCACCTCAGAATTTATCATGACATCAACAAGAACGGCCTAAATTCCCTAAACAGACTTTTTGCAGAATCAGAATTTAAAAAATGAATATGTAGATGACAAGAGACTCTAAATTAGGATATTAGTTTCTAGTAGCTAATAGTAAATTTGTGGTCAAATATAAATTGATTATTAAGATACTAATTTCATAATCAGGAAAAAAAATGTTAAGATAAATAGGATCATTTATAAGTAAATGTTTGAACTAGAACAGAATCTTTTTATTCATGCCTACATGTGCCCAGTGATGATCACAGAATAAGAATACCGTTGTTAAGTGTCAGTATAAAATTTTCTTTAAGAAATACTATTATAGGATAATACATATTTACCTGGAGAAATGCCAGAACGCTCATAGTTTTAACAGTATACAAAGTCCACTGATTATTCTAAATTATTTTATCACTGCTATTAAAATGTAAGAACTAAATATAATAGTAGATAATTTTTGAGAGATATTTCCTTTCGATATATCCAGAAAAGATCTTGACAGTTTTTCTGTTCTGTGTATTGTTGAGGACAAAATTTTTCATGGGGATTTACATTTAAAATAAAAATGAAAGATTATATAAATGACTTTATTAACAACTTACCTTATACACAGCTTCTCTAGAATTTATATATTACATAAAACATAATTTAACTAAAGCCAGATATTAAAAATACCAGTCTAGAGAATCATACACATTCCCTGATTTTAGTTGTATTCTTTTCCCCTAGACAACCAACTCATTTCTCTTCAACTTGATAGCAGTAAGTCTGAAATACTTGAGAAAGAAAAAGTCCTCTTAGTTTTTATTACATAAAGCTGTGAGGCATGCCTATACTTTGTGTTCCTTTTTTTCTGTATTTCTCTTATGCTTACTTAAAGAATACAGAAAAATAGAAACCACAGGAGTTTGGGTTTACTTTTTTCTTACTCCTTTCACCCATTTACTGCTTTCTGGTTGGCAGCTGAAGAATTTAATCATAGTCTTTCTTTGATTTCACTTCTTTTCCATTGTGTGACTAGTTACTCCTCTGCAAGTAAGGTTTGGTACTTGTGCATATCAGCACTTTTTTTTTTAATTCATTTACTAGTTTCTTGTAACGTTTCTTAAAATTCTCTATTTATCAAATGTAAATTGGTACAAGGTGGCTGTCTGAGGGGAGTTCATGTAAAACCTTCGCTGCCCTCAATTCACAGTCTGTAGAGTAGATTGAACTTTGATGATTTAGCCCTATCAGTAAAATATTTATGCTTGTGTCCAATATTCCTTCTTTACTAACTTCTGTTTTATTAGCTAGCATATTGAAAAATGGTAAAGCAACATCAAAGGCAATTCTCAAAAATAAACCAATTGAACATAAAAGAGAAAACCTACTTGAATATTTCACAACAAACAAAAATGTAATTTTGAAAACACTATAAAACATATCAAGAGAAGCAAAGACATATAACTTCTGCACTTAAGTTATAAGGCACTGATATTACTGACCTAACCTTAGAGTTAAGTATACTTCTAAAAAAGTATTTTAGTGTTTTGTAAGGAGAAAAAAAAATCATCTGGTTTCAAAGCTCTCTAATATTTAGTGGTTTAAACCTCTGTTACTTTTGGGTATCCAGATTTGATAGAAAACATATCTTCAAGTAACACAGTATAACAAATATGCCCCTCTGCCCCACTTAAGCATTTCCACAGGTGTCTAAATCTTTTAATTTGTAGTGAGTGAATTTATAGCACCATCAATAACCTTTACTTTAATGTACACATGTTAAACTTTATAGTTTATAAAAATATAAGGATTGACATGCCTTTCATATTTCTTCAGGGGAATGCAAAAGACCTGGCTGAGCTGATTGAAAGAGAACATTTTTTAAGGCATCATGCATTCATAAAATAGAAATGGCCTTTGAATAGAAAAGATGTAGGTAGGCAGAAGGGCTTTCATAGGTGAAAATTTAATAAAAATTATAGGTAATTGTGGCAGTTTTTAAAGTGATGTATTTTCCCTAAATGATTCTAATTTAAAATCAAGCATCAACCATGTTTTTTTTCTTTGAAAATTTTGTATCTTTTGGAAAAATTGAATAGGCACCACAGTATGAAATTCCATAGAACAATATAATTTGTTTTGTTTTTTTAAGTAGAGAACCATTTTATCAGCTCTTTAATACTTGTTTGTGTGTTCTTTATTGTGCAGAAGTAACTTGTTTCACCGTGTTCATTGGTATAATGTGTTCTTTGTCTCTTACCTATGCACTTAAGCAACTAAAAGCAACTCGCCTTGAAGGAGATAACATTATGGTAAATTTCTCTCACATGCTCAACTTCCTGCATGTAAAATGGCTGAAGGTTTGTTGGCCTAATGTGTTTTCTACATCTTGATTAAAGTGCCTTCTCTTGCTATTATCTACATGTAAGAGTCTATAATAGTCAAAGCCAGGCATTCTTTAGTCTAACAAAAAGCACAGGGAATACTAGCTGAAGTAATATTGAATATTGAAATTTGAAGAAAATAAATTATGTGTTCTGATTGCCAGATATATTAGCTATATGAAATTCACATTTTAGAATGTAAACAGATAATGCCTTTTATATCAAATAAAAGTTACTTTAACTGGCACTTCATATATTCACTTTTAGCAAAGAAAATTAACAAAGTTTATTTAGAGAATATAGGGGGTACAAATTACTTTGCTTCTCAGTGTCTTTAATGTTTACCTTAATATTCACCCAAACTCAACATAGAATTAATTTCTACTGCAATTCCAGGACAAGACAAACTCCAGTAGTTGAGATATTTCTGTGGTGATGAGGCTTATGCCCCACCAAGTGCTAATTCACATAAGTTATAGCCTTGGGCAAGAATTGGGAATGAAAATTGTTCTACAGTATCCAGTGCATATAATGTGCTTGGTTTGAGGAAAGTTTTGAGATGCCAGAAATTTTTTATTTTTTAACAAAATAGAAATTCATAAAATCTGAACATAGCACGAAAATTCATAAATGTTAGCCAATAAGTATTTATAGATGTGGTGTTTGGTATTGTATGCCTAGGTACATCACTTCCATAGAAGTGGCATGGAACCTGCAGTACAATTAATAAGTCGGCAGTTTATTGACTGCTTTTATCTATTAGCATTGACCTAAAGCCAGGGGGAAAGATTATTGAACAGAGCATGTAAAATGCATTTTGGTTTTTTAAACTACTGTAATTATTGAAGCCCTGGGCTGAATAAGAGCTTTCCTTAGATAGCAAGAGAATGCATTCATTTGTTTCCATTGTCCTATCTGTAGGTAAATGAAAAGTGTGAGACTATTTCAGTCATTTGTAATTTAGTATATAAATCATAGTTTTTCTTTATATCCTAAATAATACGCAAGACTATTTCATTTATTAGGCATTTGTTTTACTACTGATGTCATCTACTTGTAGTAAAACATATTTAACTCTGGTGATTTTAAATTCATTATATCTCAAGTTTGTTGTGCCCCCTACCCCCATGGCTGCATCATTCACATTCGGTGTCCATTTATCCTTGCTTTATTTTAATTGCCTAAAATTCTAGAATTTTAGTCCTAAATGAGATGGTTATTTCGTCCAAATCTTTTATTTCACAGATGAGAGAACTAGAACTAAGAGGGGTTAAATATTCCCAGTTTTGGAAAACTGTTAATACTATAAATTTATAGAATTAATATAAGATTCAAAAATTGATAGTATGGATACATTAAGAAGGCATACTTTCACAGTATATAAAACTGTACTGATTTAGTTTCTACTGTATTTAATCTGTTAATGTGATTCTGGAAAAGGAGAGTATGCCATTTGCATTAAAATACATTTTTCTATACTAAGTTGTAGAAAAGGTTAAATTCCAGCTTTCTTTCATGCTATATATTTCTCTCTAATTTTTAATGCTGGCTAGATTTGGGCAGAGGAGGTGACAAAAGTAAGTAAATTATTAAACTACAGAATTATGAAACAGTTGTGATTACATAAATATTTATTGGGCAACAACCACGGAGCTAATCATAGTCTGTGTTACATGTCTTATAAAAACTGAAAATTATTCTGGAAAGCTCAGGTCTGTTTGGCACTAGAACAGTGATGCAGAGATGTGTCTTGCACAGATGATAAATATTGAATACCTGTGATATTAAGTGGTAATCTTTACAGTGCTTTGCCAGAAGACAGTTTAAATACTTGGCGTATTCATGTGTTAATTATGTAAAACAGTTAACATCATGCCCTTTCAGAGAATTGAATATATCATGTCACACAAGTGAATTTTCTACGTAACTGAAGCTTGCTTGGTTCTCTTCAGCACTAGAGCTAACTTTTCTGCCATTTTAGTTGAAAATATTTGTAAGAAAGTATTTTACTGCTGCATTAAGTGCAGGATAATATATATTTAATTTTAGTTCCAGTTAGGATCATTATTATGATTATCCATTATTGTACTGTGTAAAATGGAATCTGTTGTTTGTTTTTGAAGTATGTTGTCTCCTCCGTAAGGGTCAGGCTGTCACTTTTAGAAGCTGTCAAAATGATGGCTTCTGGTAGTCTAGTTGTATACGATTTCTGATCCTCTCTGGTCAGGGAAATCAAATAACTAAACAAAGATTTAAGGAGTAAAATTAAGAGTTGCGTGCAGATTTGTTTCAAATGCTATTTGAGGTCTACAGAAGTATTTTTAATTTACTTCCCATGTTCAGACCTACCAAAATCTAACTTCAGATGAGGACAATGCTGGGAAATGAGAGCAGGTTGTAATTGTGGCCCCTGACTATACATAATTTTACAAACTTTTTATTTTCTAACTCTGTAGGATTGCTGACCATACAGTCTATTTCATGCATAGGTAATGAAGCTATTGATTCTATGACTTGGAAGTCCAATGGGAAATTCGTGACTCATGCTGTCATTCCCCTTTGTGGAATCCCTTCATCAACTTATTTATGGTTCCACCCTGGCCTTTGATTTCTTCCTGAACTTCTAGTATGAAAAAGGGGCAGAGTAACATAGAAGAGTGTAGGTTGAACAGGAAAAGAAGGGTCTCTTCCACTTTGGTTAGCATACAGGTACACCAAAAAAAC
Organism: Phataginus tricuspis; assembly: GCA_029783875.1. NCBI lineage: Eukaryota > Metazoa > Chordata > Mammalia > Pholidota > Manidae > Phataginus > Phataginus tricuspis. The sequence goes on from JAQQAC010026012.1 coordinate 1,922,976, forward strand.
TGATTCTGCAGTCTTTTAAGTTTGGGAAGTTTTGATATAATGGGAAAAAATGCTTGAAACAAATTTTATGTATGTATATATGAAAAAATATATGTCAAAATGGACTAGGGTTTTTTTGCCTTCTATATGTCTTCTGTCAGTTTTATAATTTAAAAATATATAATTTTAAATATTCATATTCCTGGAATATTTTAAGATTGACACCCATAGAAAAAGTAGGTGGCACTGAACAAGATTGTCACAGCAAATGCTTCAAAAGCATGCCCAAAATTTCTACATGTAGTCACCTCATCCTGATGTCACAGACCAACAAATTCTTACCCTTTTTCTCAAGTTACAGCCTGAAAGCACTCTTCTTGCTTCCTTACTCAAGTTATGCTATCATATACTCCAGTTAGTCCAGTAACAGTAATTCTAAGCAGATCTTTTCCTTAAAACTCTAGGCCTTTGTTAATTACAAAATTAAGTCAGGGGATGAGATATTCTGGAGGACAGAATAAAAGTCCTTTAAATTCACTATTTTTCTTTAACCCCTTTAAAATGAGTATTTTTTTCCTATGTAAATTGGTATGCTGAACCTAATTTCAGTTACCTCAGCCTCTCAGACTAATTATTGTGATCAGTTATATGTGTCAGAAGTAGAGAATGTTTGAGACATTTGACTATTTTGCATCCACCCCAGACATACACTGAAACCTGAGATTCATTTCCTCCTGTCATTTATCTTTTCTAAATATAAGGGCTACATTGTACAGAAGAATGAGTTCCTAGGCTTTTTAACGTGGTGCCTTTCCTCACAAATAATTAAATTTTGCTCAAACAGAGAAGACTGATCCTTTGTAGTGAGATCATTTTATATTTTTTTATTCAGTATATTTCCTCTTCAGATTCCAAATTCCTGGTCACTTTTAATCTACTACCTAGCTTACTTGCTTACATCTTGTTACAGAAGAATTTTCTGCCATTTCTACTAGGGCTATTAAATCAAATTGTACTTTCACGGTCAAAAACCTATATGGGACTATCCTCATTCACTTCTGAAGCCCATTTATTTTGTTTTTGCTATGGTTACTTACTTTAATCAAAACCTGTGTGTATTCAACCAAGCAGAACAGTAAATTGTACAAATGTAACACTGAAGTGATTGGTTTTCCTTAACACGTTCCTTAGGAGAACATCTCCTGGGACTTTTTTCTGCTTCATAGTACCTTCCAGTTGAAGCTTATTCAGCCCTGTTATCAAAGCACCATGTGTTCTGGTTTCAGTCAAGTAAATTTAATTTTAACTCTTGACTTATTTGAGTAATTCAAGCTTGTTTCCATAAACTCAGTTAGTGGTCATTTCTTGGTCACTTCTGCCAGCAGGTCTGTTGCCTTGGGATGGGAGTGATTATATTAACTGATGATCTATTTTGCTGCTACTACTTTGTTGACAAGTTCACTAGGTTAACTATTGCCACCAAAACGTGAAAGAGAGGGAAAATGGGGTATGAAAGGAAGAAGTTCAGACCTTGTTTTTATACTTAAGACAGTCTTAGAAGTATTGTTATTATTTGGTGAGGGGAAAGCCATTTATCCTGAAGAATAGTAGAAAATACCATTATAATGACAGAATCACCATTGATGATTCCCAGCAGGGTAAGGTAACTATTTCGAATGAGCTGTGATATTATTCTGTTTTCTCCTCCTTACTTAACTACCAATCAGCTCTTGCTAACGGTTTGAGATGTTTTTGCCACTATTTACTATTTTAGAATGCTGAGTTTTTAGTGAACTATTTTTTCCCAGCACTAAGCCCGTATCAGAGGGTTGATGCTCTTAGTTGTATGCTATCACGCACACCTCTTTCAGGCTCCGAGTCAGTGACTTCACCTTGACAGCCTGAAGAGCTGTGGTAGAAGTATTGATACCATGAAAATCAATATATTAGAGCTTTATTTTATTTCCTGAAGAGCCAGTTTACCAGCACACTACAATTGAAGGTCACCCATAACTTGAAGCTAAACCCTAGCATATGTTATAGATAATATTTCTGCTTAATGCATATTTTATGCAGTTTGGAAGGAAAACTAAAAAGAAAGACATTTATATAGGACAAAGAATCCTTTTTCCTAGAAAACAAGGAGCTGTATTCCTAGAAACAAGTGTGTATTTGGTAACTAAATGTAAGAGGTTTTAATCCTGTGGCTTCACTCTGAAGTTTCTTCATTTGAGATTGAAGGCCATCTTTAACTATAGTGTTACGATTGAGAATTTCTTGAAATTTTATACATGTAAACTGATCATCTTTAAATTTTGTAAAATGTTAAAATTAGCAAAATTGGTACTAGAAAATACATGATAACGTATTGACTGTCCTGTAGTTTTTCTAGGCTTTAATGTATATTAATGTCAAATTAAACTTTGACATTAATATATTATTTTAAGTCAAGTACTGGTGAGAAGTCAGTTCTGTCTAGATTGAATAATACTAGAAAAGCTAAGGTTTGGAAACCAAGGACCACTTCAGATTTAAAGCAAAATCAGGGAATTGACAGGCTATCACTTGGGGTTTGTTTACAGGATCTTTTAGCTGTCTAAACAAATGTACATAAAATGGACTCGGTCCTCTAATGAGATTCTAAAACTATCCTCTAATTTAAGTCTGAACAGGAATTAAGAATAACTCAAAGTGAATTTGATCGTCAAGCAGAGATTACCAGACTTCTGCTAGAGGGAATCAGCAGTACACATGTGAGTGTTCATTCCTTGGAAATTCATTGGAACAAAAGACTCTGATAGTTCTAAGGCAATTGGGGGAGGAAGAACTCAACTTCCTTTTCAGTTATTTATTAAGGAATTCTAAATTTCCAAGATTTATGAAGGAATATTTAAAATTTTTGTATTTAAGAGAACTCATTACCTAATTCTCCTCCAGTCATCAAATACAGTTGTTTTTGTTTGCTAACAGATTGTTACCACACTGGTGACTGAGGTCAATCTTAATGAACCTTGTAGTGAATTGCTAGATACTGATGATTACAGTGTTGTTCTCTGTCTCCCCTTCGCATTTACCACTCTAACTAGAGGACTCAGAAGTGATTGTAACTTTCCTTTACAGACCCATCACCTCCGCTGCCTGAATGACTTTGTAGAAGCCCAGATGACTTACTATGCACAGTGTTACCAGTACATGTTAGACCTTCAAAAACAACTGGGAAGGTGGTAATTTCCTTTTAACACGTGAAACTCCTGATAAGAGAAGAAATTCAGATTTTTGCATATGAACTAATAATAGAGGTGAAGATTAGAAGAATTAAAGGCTTTTATTAGCTTACTTAAAATTAGATTTTTTTTTTAAGGAAAATAATTATCAAACATCTGAGGTAACAACATTTTGAGCTTTTCTGGCACAGAAGAATGTTAACAGGGATGAGAAGATAATCTAAGTGAAGAATACTTTTTTACCATTTACTAAGAAAGCTTAAAGCGTTTGAAGTTCATTTTATTCTTGAATCCTTTTGCACTTGGTTAAGGAAGATGTAGTTACACTGATATTTAGTTGCCCTTAGAGATTAACCAATTTATACTTACTCATTACACCCTTGTTCACTGCTTTAAAATATTTTTTTAGAATATTCTGTAAGACCTCAAGCCCATTGATATTATTTTGAGTGTGGTATTATGCTTTAAAGCAAAATGATAACACATAGAGCATATAGCTCAATCATCAATTCATCAAATACTTACTGAACACTTGCTGTATGCCAAGCACTGTTCATACTTAAGGATTATATAAGCAAACAAAACAGACAAAATTGCTTTTACCCTTGTGGAACTCATACTGTAATGTGACACTGGAAATGAAATGATGTACAGGACAAAGATGTTCTCTCTTCACAACAGAGACTAGGCAGGAATGCGGGCCGTAGGTAGAGAGGCCATGTCAGGCCATGTGATAAGTGGAAAGGTAAAAGTGCAGGTTACTGTGAGGGACACCTGACTGACTCAAGTGAGTCTAGGAAGGTTTCACAGATGAAATTATTGTAGTAGGAATAATCCAGATGAACAAAGGGGCAGGGACAGATATTTCAGGCAGAGGAAAGTCACATATATATAAAAAAGCCAGAGGAAAGGCAGAGTGTGGTGAGTTTGGGGAACTGACAGTAGTCGGTTCTGGTTGGAGCCCTGCACTCAAGTTCAGAATGGGATGGCAGATGAGGCTAGAAGAGCGAAGTGGGGTCATGTCGTGATTGCACTCTAAGTAAGTAATGGTGAGGAGTTCGAGATTTATATAGCGAGGAACCAGTCAAGCGGAGTATTCAGTAACATTTGAAAGAGGAATATCAAGAGAAGTTATTTCAAGAAATAAGATTTTTTAAAAATTCATCACTTAGATGTTCATTTCTGCATATTAATCCTTCAGAACTAGACCTAGAACAAAATTAGGCACATCCACAAAACCAATTTTAGGTCTTTTTTTAAAAGAGTTATGCCTAATACCATTGGTTATTCTAATAGGACTTACACTTCTCTGTATTTGAAGTTCTGTTAGTTTAATATCTGAAACCAGAACACACTTTATCCCCACGCAATTACAACTATTTTAAGCCCATGAAGCCTTAGTACTTCCTTTTCACTTTGTCCTGATCACTCAGAAAGTGAAGCAAAGGGGTTACTGTTATTATCATTTGTACTTATATTCTGCGTAAAGCCACACAAATGCTTGAAACTAAGCCATTTAAATAAAATCTAGTTTTGGCTTAGGATAAGCTCAAATTATTATGAAGTGAAACCAGTGCTATTATTCTAGGGAAGAAACTCTAGCTTGTCTCTCTACTCTCAATCATATTACTGGTAAGGATCAATAATAGAGAGTGGGGGAAATTTTAGGCCTTTAGTTTCTTGCAGATTATGCTTTTTAAGACAGTCTATAGCAATATTCAAATGAAGAACTTGAAAAATCTTCCAGATCCACATAAACAAATTCAAAAGCTATTTTTGAAGAGAAGAACCAAGTTGTAATGTTAATGGCTGTAATAGTAGTGTCGGTAAAAGCGGTAACTGAATGAGAGCAGTCACGTAACCACGGCTCCAGTTGTCCCAGGCACTCTTCTGGAACCTCATGGGTAGTAATGTTCCAGTCCTCAGTCCTCACGCTGGTGAGGTAGATTTTTTTATTATGCACATTTTTCAAATGAGGAAACGGAAGCACTAGTTGCAAGATTACTAAATGTATTTGTTAAATTATTGGAAGGTTTCATATTTCAAGCTGCAGTGGCAGCTACTCTACAGTTTTTTAAACATATCAATGAAAGTTCTTAGAAGGTACAAATGACTTTTTTTTTTTTTCAGTTGGTTGGGAGTTGTTTCCCTTTACTGTAAATTCCCCAGAATTGACATAGGTAGACCTCAGTAGTTAAAGGCTAATTATTCTAGTAAATTTGAAAGTAAATTCCATGGTTAGAGACTTTAAAAGCCATGTGTGTGTGTGTATGTGTATGTACACCTATATATGAGTGGGGGGAAGAGCTTATCACCATTTTTATCTTCAGAAGTGTATATATTTAAGCACTGCTGAGGAACTGAGAAAAATAAAATAATTTTTTTACAAAGGAACTGAGTTCATTGAGGAGGAGATGCTAAGAAATATGTTCTTAACATTAGAGTGAAACCTGAATTAGGAACTTACTATTTTTATCATTAGAACCTTTTTATCCATCAGAGAAACATTTCCTTTTGATTTTTAAAAATGCATGATTCTAGGCATGAAAGATTACAATGTAATCAAAATAGATCAAACCCCTGCCTTCATGGAACCCACATTCTATTTGGTAGAGGGGAATAGAAAACCAATATGTATGTGACAAACGTAATATATTAGAAGGTGGTAAATGCTATGGAGAGAAATACAGCAGGGAAGTATTTTGGTTGGGGGTAGAGGTTCGCGGTAGTCAGGGGAAACAGAGACTTGAAAGACATAAGGAAGCAAAGCGTGGGGCATCTGAGAGGAAATACTTCTGGACGAGAGTACAGCAAGCGTAGAGACCCTGCAGCAAGAACCTAGCTGTTGCATTCCAACAGCTGCAGGGAGAGCTAGAACTGAATCGGGGAGCAGAGCTGGAACACACAGGGCTTTGGAAGCCAGTTTTGGCTTAGGTCTTTACTCAAGATGAGGAGTCTTTGGAGGATTTTGACCTGAGAAGTGACGTGATTTGATGTTAGCCTTCATCAAGATCCTTCTTGTTCTTCTTCTGAGGACAGGTGTTAGAGGGCATGGGTGGAACCTAACAGACCTGTTCGGAACCTATTGCACATATAATTTAGTCAAGAATCCAGTCAAGAGATGGTAGTGGCTTGAACCAGGGTGACTGTGATAGATGTGGTAAAAGAGGTCAAACCCTGGGTGTATTTTAAAATGGAGCCAGCAGGATTTAATGACAGACTTCATGCATGTGAGGCTTAGAGTAGCCAAGAATTACTGCAAGTATTTGGCCTGAGCAACTGAAAGTATGAAGTTGTGGTTAATTAAAATAGGGAGTGCCCCAGGAGGAGCAGCTTGGGGTGGGGAAGGAGGGTACACCCTGCATATCAGAATCCCAGTTTCAGGCATGTTAAGTTTGAGAAGTCCATTACATATCTAAGTGGGTATATCCAATTTTACACATACAAGTCCAGAGTTTGGGGGGAGTAAGTTAGAGATGTAAGTTAAAGTCATCAATACATCAAGGATATTTAAATCTGTGAGACTAGATGGTATCAGCAAGGCAGTAAGTATAGGTGGAGAAAAGCAGAGGGCTAAGGGCTGAGCCCTGAAGTACTCCCACACACAACTGAGCACAGCTAGGGAGGATGGTAAGGCATGAGCAGTGAGGTAAGATGTGAACCAAGTGTGTGGCCTGGAAGTCGAGATGTAGGAAAGTGGAGGGGCGTGACCCACTGTGATCACTTAGATAAGTCAAGTGAAATGAGCACTGGCTAATAGACCACTGGATTTAGAACACTGAAGTCATTGCTGACCTTGACAAGAGTAGTTTTGCTGGAACAGTAAGGGCAAAACCTTGTTTGCAATAAGGGCTAGCAGGTTTTTGCTTGTTTTTTAAGATAGGAGAAATGATACAGTAAATGTAGAAGATACAACAATGTGGGGGGAAAAAGGAAGAATTGCTAGTGTGATATCCTTGAGAGGAAAAACAAGATGAGATTTTATGCAAATGTGGAGAAGTTAGCCTTATTAGGATCATCAACAGCATCTTTAGTAAGAGGAGAAATGGCCAGAGCATGGATTCCTGATAGTTGTTTTTCCTCTCAGTTAAAAAGGAAGCAACACATGAGCTGAATGGAAAGGCTAGGAGAGAATTGCTGGAATTTTGAGGATGATTGAAAGGGTATGAAATAGTTATCAGGAGAATGGAAAGTGAGTGGACTAAAGAAATGTAGTGTGATTGCCAGGCAGCCTTGTGGACCTATTTGAGGTCCCCACTCATAAATTTAATGTAAGACCAGACAACATGGTTTTGCATTTTTCTCTTCTCACAGTAAGTACATGGATACTGAGTAGACAAATAGGGAGGTTTTTACCAAATAAGTATGATGAAGTGAGGGGCATAAGAGATGAAGATACACACCAAGGGGGTGATTATTATAATTAACCATGGACATGAGGGCATGTTGGTAGGATCAAATGGTAGGTCTATAGTAAGACTATAGACAAGATAGGCTTGTTGTAGCAGAAGTACTAGGGGGGAAAAAAAGGTGATGGTTGGAGAATAGGATGTTGGTAATTTTGATTGTTGGAGGGTTATAGTTTTTAGAATTGATTAGATCTAGATGGCAGGTGGTGGGAACAGGTGGCTGAACTAGGTTCAGGCACAGAATCATTAGAAGAGAGGAGTTCATGGATCTGGGAGGTCACAGTGCTGGAAGAATTGTCTATATGGATATTAAAATCACCACCAAGAATTAAGATACAGTGTCAGTGAGCCAGGAGCTAAAATCTAGAAATGAAGGGAGAGGAATGAGGCATCTGTAGATGATTGCAACAAGAGATGGTGGGTAATATATAGTCAAATAATAAAAATTCATAAGATTAGGTAGGATTGGTTAGGGAGAAGAATATTAATAGTAATAAGGAACATACAATTCCTACTTCATGCACCTCTACACCATCCACCTCAATGATAAAAGTAGTGTAGGAGATAAGCACAGGCATAAAGGGGTAAAGGGAAGGATTAGAGGTTAAGATTAAAGCAAATTTTGCTTCTGGCTGACTCTTAACTTCCAGATGGAGCAGTGGTCATAAAGAGAAGAAAATTATATTTTATGGAGGCATGAATTTAACCCACCCTACTAAATGAGGTTTTTTATATTCAATGGATTTATTAAAATTTAAATATGAATTTTCATAGGGAATTTTCAGCCTTAGAAATGGTTGAATTAGAATGATTGTAAGCCTTCCATTTTATGTTGTTTTCCTTTAGTACAATTGGAAAACAGTAGCCTTACAATAAATTGAAAATTCTAATTATCTTTATAAGCACATTAATCATAGGGATTTCACTGACTTGTAATAAAACCTTTGTTTATTTTCCCCTAAAAAATAGAAGACAAACGAACTTGTGAAATTTTCTCTAGTCTTCCATTATCTTAATGTTTTAATCATAATTATCAGTATTTTTTTGGTAATATTATAATAAAATACTATAATTATCATGGTATTTGAACGGCCATGTCTTCACTTGTCTATATGGCCATAAAGGAATGGTGTCATTTTGTCTTTAAGCCTTCAGCTTGTGGCAGCAATGGTGGACAGGTAGATACTCAGTTTGTCATTTGAATGAATAGGAAAATGTGATTGGATCCATCCTTTTAAAAGAGTTCAGTTACTGAAATATTTCTGAAAGAATTGAGAAACCTTGTAGTATCTAATATTTAGTTTTTCACTGACAGTTATATTTAACAATTTATAAAGGGAGGAAAAGATTAATAAAACATACTAATAGAAGTTTTTTAAAGATAAACTCAATTTTTATTTTTCTGGAATAACCATTGTGTGTTTTTTTTTAACTGAAGTTTATAATTGTAAGAACAGCTTCGAAACTTAACTTTCAAGGATTTATATTTGAAAACCACCTGAATTTTCTCTAGTGTAATTGGCCCAAGAGGGATAAGATAGCACACTCTGTCATTAAAATATTAATACCTATAAATTTTTAACTAAAGTGGAGGTTCTAAGAAGTAAACACTGCCACCAAGTGGTGGTATTCAGGAGCTTTATTCCTTTGAAAAGATAATTGGCCATTTTATTTTCAACAGTTTTCCATCCAATTATCACTGTAACAACAATCAGACATCGGTGGCACCTACGTCATCTGCTGCTTCATCAAATATGATTGGTTCTTCTGCTTTGACTCCAACAAGTGGCCTCGTAATCACCTCTCCTTCCAACCTCACTGACCTTAAGGAGTGTGGTGGCAGCAGGAAGGCCAGGGTTCTGTATGATTATGATGCTGCGAACAGTAGTGAATTATCACTTCTGGCAGATGAGGTAAGGAATGGGGGGTATGAGGAGAAAATCATGACTTTGCATACCTTCTAGTATTATAACAAAATGCAAATTCCTCATTACTTATTTAGAAATAGTTTACCATGAATGCTTTCATAGATTTCAGGTGGTTGTATTAACATTTTATAAAATTTTGACTGTTTAACAAAATGGAAAATCACAGAAATATTTAAAGCTTTAACTAAATAACTGAAAGATTTCTAAAACTGCTTCTAATAAAGTCCTTTATCTTTCACCAAAATTGATGATAATATTTAAAGCCCTTTAATAGTGAATAGTTCAAGTTAATACATAGCTGCTTCATTTTCTATGTTTATTTGTTAACATAGTTAATAACTGGAAATATTTTATTTTGTAGGTGATCACTGTGTTCAGTGTCATTGGAATGGACTCAGACTGGCTGATGGGGGAGAGGGGGAGTCAGGAGGGCAGGGTGCCGATTACCTACTTGGAACTGCTCAATTAACTAAGTGGACTATGGAAAGATTGCCCATCATGACACTGTATTTATATACAATTAACTCAAAATAAAGCAGGTTTAAGTGTCTTACATGTTAATGTCTTGAGAGACTGCAAAGAAAACACCAGCCATCAGAAACCAGTCTTTCTGCCAATAAAATTGCATGGTAAATATTTCATTACAGAATTTTATGTTAGAGTTTTCATGCTGAGAACGTTTTCTTAAAAAATTCTCTTTCTACTGAGGTTTAACTAACAAGCAGCTTCTACTTTTGAGCCCCAACTTAAAGCAGAACTGTTTTCTACTGAATTTTTCATTAATAGCAAGCTTTTCTTTTATGTAAAATAAATTTATTGTGAATTGATATCAATGACTCATTTATTAGGTATAACTAATAGCCAAAGAATAAAATTCAAATTTGTTTTAAACTGTTGTTTTAAAAAAGATCTCTAGGATATAGACCTCTTTGGTGAAAAATATGTTTCTGAATGTTTCCATAAACAAAGGCAATTATTCCATGTTTACCTTCTTTTCCAACAAATTTAATGATTTCAATGGGTTATTTGTTGGGGCTGGTGCTGGTGGGCGGAGGAGGGTGGTGCTTTATTAAACACTACTGGATGGTTTCTTTTAAATTTAAAAACTAGTTCTTGAAAAGCATTACTAGTTTCTCTGGTATATTTTCAACTAAGATTCTAAAATGTCTGGAACAATTTCAATTCACTAAGCAATGTTTTTAAGATTGTTCAATTGGCACAATTTAATGCATAATCATAATTGGATCCATTAATAACATAATGCTGCTGTAAAGAGAATTTGTTATTGAAAAACAAATCCTTATAAAATATGAATTAGTGCAACTACATTTATCGTAAATTGTATACAAACAATATACTTTTGGTTACTCTTAGTCTACTAATAAAATGATCAAAATATATTAATGAACTTAGGTTATCTTGATCAGGATCTCAAGTTATGTAATACCCACTAATGAAATGATTAGTGTTACACTTGAAGTCAGAAAATGACTATGAATCAGCAGATTGTTTCCATGTTAGCACTTCTCCTCTCATTCTCATTCTTGAATCAAACAGTTGTTGAGGGTCAGGCGCTATGCTGATCAGCTGGGGACGCTACCCTGAACAAGATGCGCACAGTCCTTCCCCTGCAGACCTTAGAGAGCAGTGGAGGATGCCGAAAAAGAAATAAACAACTATCATATAACAGAAGCAGTGTCATGATAAAATACAGGGTGCTATACTTGGGATCTTTGAGAGTCCCCTAATTCAGATCTGGGGAATGGGAGATGGTTAGGAAAGGGAAGTATTCCAGGGAGAGGGGAAAAGATGTGCTAGGTCTGGAACTAAGAGAGTGTAACATATTCTGACAACTATAAAAGTAGTTCAGTCTGGCTTATGCATGAAGTGCAAAAGTGCTTTCATTTCTTCAGAGAATGTTAATATATCAAAATGATATTTTTTGATACTCTAAAAACTGGTGAATAATACAAAGGATGTTTTAAAATGGTGTTTAAGAGCCCATAATAAGAGTTCGGTAAACATGTTGATAATTTAGTTCAAGTCCAAACTTTAACAGTAGTTGCCCTTTATTTTGGTTATGAGAAATTCTTCAATTTTATGTTGTACAAGATGCTGTCATTTTGAATTGCCAATAAAGAACTCCAAAAGCTGCTCAAGCAGTTAGTTAGCTATAGAGCCAAGTGAAGCTATTTTTCCCCAGAAAGGGAGTTTTACAGCCAACCTAGAGTAACATCTATTACATGAAGTCCAGATTTAGGCTTTAAAAGATAAAAGAAAATTCAGGCCAGCTTAAACAGCAACTGTAATTGAGGCTTATGGGAAAAAGAAGAGTAAAGGGAAAGGAGTATATGTAACAAAGGAGTGTAATTGTCCTGGGTTCAGATCCAGTGGTTGTCAGGTGTGCTCTTTGGGCTTCCACTCAGCTGTTTAATATAAACTGCCATTTCCTTACTAGTAAGATGGAGATAATAATTATGCCACATTAAAGGGTATTATGAGGATTCTATAGCAAAGGTTATCTTTTATTTTAGATCATTTTTAGGGGAGGGCTTGGCACATAGGAGAAACATTCTGTAAACATCAGTTTCCCCTTGTTAGCCCCTGGAGCTTCCTGACTTACCCAGACTGCAGTCTTTGTTTGTGACTGTGTACCACAGATACCTCTGATTGTGTCTGTGCTCTATTCTGCCCCTCAGCCCTTTCCTCCGCCCTCCTTAAATCAGACTCAGATCTAGGTTAAACCTCACCACAGTCCGTGTAAATTCTTATCAGAACCTTTATCAGATCCGTGTGCTTTTCATCAAATGCATGTTGATTAAAGCAACCCAGTAAGGTGCCAGTCCTTCAGTAGTGTTAAGGTTCAGAGGCTTCTGTGCCTTTGTCTACCACGAGTCCATCGCAGTATATGGGCTTATTCTTACGCTTAGTGCTTTTTATGTTAATGGAGTTGTGTTTGGTTGTTTGGGCAGGGGGATGGGGGTGTTTCTTTTATTTTGACTTTGGCCTATTTTATAAAGTCACAGGTTTAATTTTTACTCAGGTAAAGGCCCACAAAGGTTCTTAGGCATGGAAAAAATGTTTGGGAAACCTATTAATTCATGGTGCAATTCAGAACTATTTAAATAAGCTCTGTGCCTGAGTTTAATATAAAGGTATGGTAACATGTAAAAGAAACACATATGAATGAAATAATAAACTTGGAAATAATTGTATACATACAAAATAATTACAAACAAAAAGTGATTGGGTTGTGTCTACATTTGTCCTCAGGTGTTAAATCATTTTTTTAATGGTGCTAATCAGAAAAATTAATGTTGTAGGAGATTAGGTCCCAGAAATGGGAATGTGCCTCACTGAGTAACATGAGAAATAAGCCTAAGGCCAGGGTCACCAGTTCCTCAGTTTGCCAAGCTCGGCTCTCAGTCCTACTTCAAAGGATACTTTTTAAGAATTTTTAGATACTTTTTAAGATACTTTTTAATAATACAAGTCATAGATAATGTTGGGAAAAGGGGAAAAAAAGGGAGGTTAGGGTCCACCCTCACAGTCTGCTATTATCCCCCACCAAAATAAAGAAACTGTGAATGGAGGAGCTGGTTTGGGGAGGACATTTCTGGAATACCCTGGGGAAGACGACGAAGTGCAGGATGAGAAGCAACAGCTCTGTTTACCTAGAGAGACCCAGCTTTGTCCATGCTTTGCTGACAGGATTCCTCAAAAGCTTCCCTTCCTCCCAAACACCTGAAATTTTGAAATATGTTGCCCTAGTGTACAGAGCTTCAAGCTTGGGTAAGAGCCGTAGCAGTTAGATGGCTTTGTAATTTTGCCTACAGCCAGCTTTGCCTCAACCCCTTCTCCAGATGATTGTCTTTACCTCAAGAAGAGACCCAAAAGCGAAGAAGAAATTCCATGAGCACACCTGCCCTCTTCCCCACATTACCATTCAGTAGACCAGTGGTTCTCAGTGTGAGGCCCAAGGTGGGCAATAGCAAGCCTTACCTAGGAATGTACTGAAAATGGGAATTCACATTTCTAAGTACTTTGTGCTTTATTTGTACTAATTTTTTGTCTTCAAGGCTCTATACAACTAGTCTTAGTTATTCAATGTAACATTTAAAAAAACTTTACTGTGTTCTAGCACTAATACAGTTTAAAATTTATTTGTTTAGTATGTGTCTGTCACTCAAGAATGTGGGCTCCCCGCAGTAGAGACTATAATTCTTTCGATCACAGTTCCATTCCCACTCTTAGCACAAGACCTAGAACACAGTATGTACTCAATAAATATTTGTCAAATGAAAGAAAAAATGCCTTATCCAAGATCTGAATCAAACTCTAGGGGTAGGGCCCAGCAATCTTTTTACAAGCACTTGAGGGATTATTGCACTCTAAAGTTTGAGAACCACTTCCTTAGAACAGGGAAAACTTGCCTTTCACCTTCAGACCTACTATCTGACATCACTCGAGAAATTCTGCCTTCTGTGCCATCACCAACAACACTGCTCTCAAGTGTGGAAGAACCTGCCTGGGCTAAATTCCAAGTGGGTGTGAAGGTACAAGAGTATGCTTAGGGTATGTCAGAGAAATACTGCTTGGAATGCCTGTGCTTTGTTACTGTGAAGGGTTTCTGGGAGTGGATCCCTTAGTCTGGAGAAAGGTTAGCACTACCGCCCACATTTCCACTCAATACAGTGACCATTGGACACCACAGCTCCCAATAAGCCACTGAAGTATCCATCCCTGTTCCTCAGTTTGCCAAGCTCTGCTCTCAGTCCTACTTCAAAGGATACTATTTAAGAATTGTTAATGCTTTTTAATAATGCAAGTCATAGATAATGTTGGGAAAAGGGGGAAAAATTAAAACAGAGTTTAAAAGGTAAAAGCCACCTATAATCCCACTGTCCTGGGAGGACTGTTACTTAGGTGATAGCCGTCCAGACTCCTGCATTTATAGATTTTTTTTAATGGGATCAAGTTGTACATACTGTTTTATAACTTTTTTCACTTGACAATAACATAACTATCCTGCTGTGTCTGATATATTTCTACATCTTTTTAAATGGCTGTGTGGTGCCACATTTTATTAAACTGTTGATTCTTAGGTTGTTTCCAATTTTTCACTAATAAACAGAAGAAATTGTGTTGCTAAATCTTTTATGTGTTCTGTGTATCTCCTTAAGATGAATATTGGAAGTGGAATTGCTACTGTAGGTAGTGTGCCAGTTTTTAATAGCTGCCGTTACTACCACTTTGCCCTCCAGAAAATATCAATTTATGCTATTATCAGAAGTACATGAAATAATAACTGTTTCTCTTTGGAGGGCTTCCAAACTATGTTCTTTGGGGCTTCAGTTTAAAAATACATGGTAAGAAGATAGAAAGACCCTGCAAAGTTAAAAGCTAGAGCAGTCTTAAGCTACTCTGATGTGGTCATTTACTGTTCTATCTCCTACTACGCAGACTTTGGGGATATTTGTAGTACTACCCTGCTTTTATTCAGTAGTCTCCTGGAAGCACTGTCACCTTCTGACTTGCTGAAATGGTAGAACAATATTAAGTGAACTGGATTAATGCAGGCTTACTGGTTTTAGAAAGCACAGCCATAGTGGACAAAAGTAGAAACTTTGGAAGGTAGGCAAACTGGTTCTCCTACTTGGTTGCCTGGTTTTCTGTCAGTCAACATCCTTGAGCCTGTTTGTTCATCTCTAGAATGAGAATGAGATCAACCTATCTTGAAGGGTTGAAAGGATTACTCATATCATGGTCAAAGTGCCCAGCACCTAATAGAAAAAATAGAACTAGGATTTCCAGCTGAGTATGTTAACATCTGTTGCTATTATTAACCTCTGTTAACATGGAATAAATACAATGCCATTGCCAAATAAAATCTTACTGAAAGCTGTTACAGTAAGTGGAAACTGAGTCATACATCCTACCATACCTACAAAACATAGTTCTTAAAGAGTGTCGTTTTTCCAGAGAGGATGAAAGATGGCAGCATGAGAGGTGAGACAGAAGCTTCCTCCTAAAACCACATATAATATGAAAATATAATTAATACAACTACTCATGAAAGAGCAACAGGAGAGAGGATTTGGCCAGACTGCATTTACCTGGAGAAAAGAGCAGACCTCACAGAACAGGGAAACATACCAAAGCTGTGGTCCGGTGGGACCCAAGCCCTTCCCCCACCCCAGCTCACTGGCAGGAGGAAGAAAAATGGAGCGGGGAGGGAGTGGGGGCCTGGGAGTGCTGAATACCTAACTCCAGAGACCTGCTCTGGGAGCACAAACCTACATTTCATGGTGCTTGCATGATACTCTCGTGATTAGGGGGTTGGAAAGCTAAGACAGGCAGAATTCCTGGAGAGACTAAGATTCCAGCTGCTTGTGGAAAGCAGGGATCCATATAGAGCTGCTCTGGGACAAAAGAAAAGTGGGCAGTCTGAGAGACTTCCTAACAAGGAAGCCCTTAGCAAGAGGGCTGCTAAAGGGGCAAGGATTGCACAGAGCTTACTGCTCAGAAGAAAGGACAGGTAGACAAAATTGTCTGGATGCACTCTGCCCAGCACGTTGGGAGCTTTCATTTCTTTGGGTGCTCCAGCTTCCTGGCTGGCCACACAGCTCCAAGGACCCACTCCGTGATACACAGCCTACTGAGCCTTTCTCCCAGCCAGCCCCACCTGACTCGTAAACTGGCAAATCCTACCCTGGTGTTAGGCCAGCCAGAGGGAAGATCTGTCTACAGCAACTACAAACGCAAAGCATAGAGGCTTATACCTCTGTGCTCGGCCCACTGGTTCAGACAGTGGAGTCAGGCACAGCAGCTGGGAAGCAGGAAACAGCTCTTTCCTCCCCCCAGGCACCAATACCACTCCCCTGTGACCCCTGACATTGCTTCAGGGGCTGAGCAGCTCCAGAGAGCAGAGCTTCTGGGCACTAGAGGGCGCCATATACAAATATGAAATGCCAAGGGAACCTGGTTCAGAGTAAAATTATTAATACAACTCCTGAGAAAGATTTAAATGACATCTACCTCATGACTCTTTCTGAAAGGGAGTTCAAAATAAAAATCATTAACATGCTCATGGAGGTAAGGAAAGATATTCAAGAACTCAGGAATGAATTCCAGAGATCCAATCATTGAAGAGCACAATGGAGGGTATTAAAAGCAGATTGGATATGGTGAAGGAGATGATAAATGAAATAGAAACTAGAGAAGAGGAATACAAAGAAGCTGAGGCACAGAGAGAAAAAAGGATCTCTAAGAATGAAAGAATATTGAGAGAACTGTGTGAGCAATCCAAATGGAACAATATTCGCATTATAGGGGTACCAGAAGAAGAAGAGAGAGAAAAAAAGGATGGAAAGTGTCATTGAAGAGGTAAATACTGAAAACTTCCCCAATATGGGGAAAGAGATAGTCTCTCAGGCCATGGAGATGCACATATCTCCCAACACAAGGGAACAAAGGAAAACAACACCAAGACATATAGTAATTAAAATGGCAAAGATCAAGGATAGGGACAGACTATTAAAAGCAGCCAGAGAGAGAAATAAGATCACATACAAAGGAAAGCCCACCAGGCTATCATCAGACTTCTCAGCAGAAACCTTACAGGCCAGAAGGGAGTGGCATGATGTATTTAATGCAATGAAGCAGAAGGGCCTCCAATCAAGATTACTTTATCCAGCAATATTATCATTTAAATTTGAAGGAAAGATTAAACAACTTCCACATAAGCAAAAACTGAGAGAATTTACTTCCCACAAGCCATCTCTACAGTGTATTTTGGATGGACTGCTATAGATGGAAGTGTTCCTAAGGTTTAATAGCTGTCACCAGAGGTAATAAAACCACAGACCACAGTAAAGGAAGTAGAACAGCTAATTACTAAGCAAATGCAAAATTAAATGAACTATCCCCAAAGTCAATCAAGCGATAGACAAAGAGTACAGAATATGATACCTAATATATAAAGAATGGAGGAGGAAGAAAAAGGAGAAAAAAACAGAACCTTTAGATTGTGTTTGTAATAGCATATTAAGTGAGTTAAGTTAGACTCTTAGGGGGGGCACTGGGGGTACTGTACAGCTCAGAGAAGACAAGTAGCGATTCTCATCTCACTACGCTGATGGACAGTGACTGTGGTGGGGCTGGTGGGGGGGACCTGGTGATGGGGGGAGTTCAATCATCACGGTATTGCCCATGTAATTGTAGGTTAATGATACTAAAATAAAATAAATTATTAAAAAAAAAAAAGTTAGACTCTTAGATAGTAAGGACATTAACCTTGAACCTTTGGTAACCACAAATCTAAAGCCTGCAATGGCAATAAGTACATACCTATTGATAATCACCCTAAATGTGAATGGACTGAATGCACCAATCAAAAGACATAGAGTCACTGAATGGATAAAAAAACAAGACCCATCTATGTGCTGCCTACAAGAGACTCACTTCAAACCCAAACACATACACAGACTAAAAGTGAAGGGCTGGAAAAAGATATTTCCTGCAACTAATAGGGAGGAAAAAGCAGGAGAGTTGCAGTACTAGTATCAGACAAAATAGATTTCAAAACAAAGAAAGTCACAAGAGACAAAGAAGGACATTACATAATGATAAAAGGGTCAATCTAACAAGAAGATATAACTATTATAAACATTTATGCACCCAACACAGGATCACCTACATATGTGAAACAAATACTAACAGAATTAAAAGGGGAAATAGAATGCAGTGCATACATTCTAGGAGACTTCAACACTCCACTCACTTTGAAAAACAGATCAACCAGACAGAAAATAAGTAAGGAGACAGAGGCACTGAACAACACATTAGAACAGATGCACCTAACAGACATCAACAGAACTCTACATTCAAAAGCAGCAGAATACACATTCTTCTCAGTGCACATGGAACATTTTCAAGAACAGATCATATATTAGGCCACAAAAGGAGCCTCAGTAAATTCAAAAAGATTGAAATTGTACCAACCTGTTTCTCAGACCACAAAGGTATGAAACTAGAAATAAATTACGCAAAGAAATTGAAAAATCCCACAAACCTTCACAACATGCTCCTAAATAACCAATGGATCAATGACCAAATAAAAACAGAGATCAAGCAATATATGGAGACAAATGACAACAATAATTCAACACCGCAAAATCTCTGGGACACAGCAAAGGCTGTGCTAAGAAGAAAGTATATTGCAATACAGGCCCACCTCAGGAAAGAAGGACAATCCCATATGAGCAGCCTAAACTCACATTAAGAAAACTAGAAAAAGAAGAACAAATGAGACCCAAAGTCAGTAGAAGGAGGGACATAATAAAGATTAGAGCATAAATAAATAAAATCGAGAAGAATAAAACAATAGAAAGACTCAATGAAAGCAAGAGCTGGTTCTTTGAGAAAATAAAAAAAATAGATAAACCCCTGGCCAGACTTATCAAGAAAAGAAGAGAGTCTACTCACATAAACAGAATCAGAAATGAGAAAGTAAAAATCACTACGGATGCCACAGAAATACAAAGAATTATTACAGAATACTATGAAAATTATATGCTAACAAACTGGATAACCTAGAACAACTGGACACCTTTCTAGAAAAATACAACCTTCCAAGGCTGACCCAGAAAGAAACAGAAAATCTGAAGACGAATTACCAACAATGAAATTGAACTGGTAATCAAAAACCTACCTAAGAACAAAAAGCCTGGCCCAGATGGCTTCACCGCTGAATTTTATCAAACATTTAGTGAAGACCTAATACCCATCCTCCTTAAAGTTTTCCAAGGAGTAGAAGAAGAGGGAATACTTCCAAGGTCATTCTATGAGACCAGCATCACTCTAATACCAAAACCAGGCAAAGACACCACAAAAAAAGAAAACTACAGACCAATATCCCTGATGAACGTAGATGCAAAAATACTCAACAAAATATTAGAAACTGAATTCAAAAATACATCAAAAGGATCATCCATCATGATCAAGTAGGATTTATTCCAGGGATGCAAGGATGGTACAACATTCAAAAATCCATCAACATCGTCCACTACATAAACAAAAAGAAGGACAAAAACCACATGATCATCTCCATACATGCTAAATAAGCATTCGACAAAATTCAACATCCATTCATGATAAAAACTCTCAACAAAATGGATATAGAGGGCAAGTACCTCAACATAATAAAGGCCATATATGACAAATCCACAAGCTAACATCATACTTAACAGTGAGAAGCTGAAAGCTTTTCCTTTAAGATCGGGAACAAGACAAGGATGCCCACTCTCCCCACTTCTATTCCACATAGTACTGGAGGTCCTAGACACGGCAATCAGACAAAACAAAGAAATAAAAGGCATCCAGATAGGCAAGGAAGAAGTTAAACTGTCCCTGTTTGCAGATGACATGATATTGTACATAAAAAACCCTAAAAAATCCACTCCAAAACTACTAGATCTAATATCTGAATTCAGCAAAGTTGCAGAATACAAATGTAATATGCAGAAATCTGTGGCATTCCTGTACACTAATGATGAACAAGCAGAGAGAGAAATCAGGAAAACAATTCCACTCAGAGTTGCATCAAAAAGAATAAAATACCTAGGAATAAACCTAACCAAGGAAGTGAAAGACCTGTACTCTGAAAACTACAAGACACTCGTGGAGAAATTAAAGAAGATACCAATAAATGGAAACACATCCCGTGCTCATGGATAGGAAGAATTAATATTGTCAAAATGGCCATCCTGCCTAAAGCAATCTACAGATTCAATGCAATTCCTATCAAAATACCAACAGCATTTTTCAATGAACTAGAGAAAATCATTCTAAAATTCATATGGAACCACAAAAGACCCCGAATAGCCAAAGCAATCCTGAGCAGGAAGAATAAAGCTGGGGGGATTATGCTCCCCAACTTCAAGCTCTACTACAAAGCCACAGTAATCAAGACAATTTGGTACTGGCACAAGAATAGACCCATAAACCAATGGAACAGACTAGAGAGCCCTGATATAAACCAAACCATATATGGTCAATTAATATATGATAAAGGAACTATGGACATACAATAGGGAAATGACAGCCTCTTCAATAGCTGGTATTGGCAAAACTGGACAGCTACATGCAAGAGAATGAAACTGGATTATTGTTTAACCCCATACATAAAAGTAAATTCGAAATGGATCAAAGACCTGAATGAAAGTAATGAAACCATAAAACTCTTAGAAGACAACATAGGTAAAAATATCCTGAATATAAGCATGAGCAACTTCTTCCTGAACGCATCTCCTCGAGCAAGGGCAACAAAAGCAAAAATGAACTCATGGGACTAAGTAAAACTAAAAAGTTTCTGTACGGCAAAGGACACCATCAACAGAACAAAAAGGCATCCTACAGTATGGGAGAATATATTTGTAAATGACATATCTGACAAGGGGTTAACATCCAAAATATATAAAGAACTTACACACCTGAACACCCAAAAAGCAAATAACCCAATTAAAAAATGGGCAGAGGATATGAAGAGACAGTTCTCCAAAGAAGAAATTCAGGTGGCCAACAGACACATGAGAAGATGCTCCACATCACTAATCATCAGGGAAATGCAAATTAAAACCACAATGAGATATCACCTCACACCAGTGAGGATGGCCACCATCCAAAAGACTAAGAACAACAAATGCTGGCGAGGATACGGAGAAAGGGGAACCCTCCTACACTCCTGGTGGGAATGTAAGCTAGTTCAACCATTGTGGAAAGCAATATAGAGTTTCCTCAAAAAACTAAAAATAGAAATACCATTTGACCTGGGAATCCCACTCCTTGGAATTTACCCAAAGAATACAACTTCTCAGATTCAAAAAGACATATGCACCCCTGTGTTTATTGCACCATTTTTTACAATAGCAAAAATATGGAAGCAACCTAAGTGTCCATCAGTAGATGAATGGATAAAGAAGAAGTGGTACATATACACAATGGAATACTATTCAGCCATAAATAAGAAACAAATCCTACCATTTGGAACAACATGGATGGAGCTGGAGGATATTATGCTCAGTGAAATAAGCCAGGCAGAGAAAGCCAAGTGCCAAATGATTTCCCTCATTTGTGGAGTATAACAACAAAACAAAACTGAAGGAACAAAATAGCAGCAGACTCAGAGACTCCAAGAAGGAACTAGTGGTTACCAAAGGGTAGGGGTGAGGGAGGGTGGGTGGGGAGGGAGGGAGAAGGGGATTGAGGGGTATTAATTATGTTTAGTACACATGGTGTGGGGGATCACGGGGAAAACAGTGTAGCACAAGAAGGCAAACAGTGAATCTGTGGCATCTTACTACACTGATGGACAGTGACTGCATTGGGGTATGAGTGGGGACTTAATAATATGGGTAAATGTGGTAACCACAGTGTTTTTTCATGTGAAACCTTTATAAGAGTGTATATCAATAATACCTTCATAAAAATTTTTTTTAAAGATTGTCATTTTTCCACACTCAGGTATTCGAGTAACCTAAGTAGACAACTCCCAAAGTGTCTTAGGGGAGATCTCAATTGGTGTTCTTATGGCAATTTATCAAAGTGGTAATCATATTCTAAAATGGTGAGCTGGACACAGCAGGCAGCCAAGCTTCTAACTGAAACAGTTCCGCCCTTGGCCCACAGCTGATCTTTGTGCTTTGGAGGGCTGTCCACGTGTGAGAACCTAATACAGTGGGCTCAGCTCAGTAAAGGTAATGGTATAATTAGCTAGGTCCAAACAGCATCCCCAGGACTAGAGAATATGGAATTCATTAACCCATAATGAAATTTATTTAGTGAAGTATCTGAATTCTAAAAGTTGTTCAGGAATATTTCCAAAAGATTATTGTTCCAGAATTAACAGTTACAGTAATCACAGCAGATAAAGCCCCAGGGCCCAACCCATTTTCACATTTAGATGAAACCCAGTGTTTTGCCTGAGGGTTTTAGCCCTCAGCAGATTCACTCTGGATTCTGTGAGACCAAGAAATGGGAACAGAACATTCTTGGGAAAAAGGGTTTATACTTGGCTGTATCCTCAGAGCGGTCATAGAGCACTAGAATCATGTCTTCATCCAGCGGTCTGCAGGTCTGTAATTCACCTCTGTCTCTGCTCCTGTGAGAGCACTGGGCAGAGCTCTTTATATAGTGATGCAGTCAATAATAGGTCATTGCCAACAGGTATGGAAGCAGTAGCCTAGCAGTAGGCCAATTACATTACCAAGTAGTTGGGGGTCAGGTGAGGGTCTTGGCCATAGATAGGAGCCTTCATTTTCCCCAAACCCAGTAAGATAAATTAGCATCGGGGTTATTGATTATAACTCAGAACCACTCAGCCAATAAAAAGTCAGTAGTAAGAGAACTTGGGTGTGAGTAAGGCTATTCAGGAGGCTTCAGGTTTGTGAGAACAAATTAAAAGACTATGAGGTAAAAGGAGACGGGCTACTGTTAGAAGTAACTTCTCTGGAAGCCTGGTGTACTAGGGTTTAGGGCACCTGATTCTGCCCAGTACCTTGCTCTAGGGAGGTTTTCTGAAACGAGCTATGATAGGTAATGCCCAACAACCACATACTTTGATGCCTGTTGCCTTTTCTGTATAGTTTCCTTTGCCAGCTCCACCTGAAGACCCTCATTTGTTAAGAGTAAGCTCAAAGGCTCCCTCACTATGAAGACATCCTGGACTCCCTTAAGCAGAATTAATTACCCATATATATACATGTGGTAAATGTGACCCAATTATGGCATTTATTGTCTTGAATTGCAATTATTTGCTAATGTAGCAGAGCTCAAAGACAGGGACTTTGTGTCCACTAGCTCCCGGCACACCTAAAGCTGGGTTTCAGCAAACCCCCATTGCTGCTTGCAGCATTCCAGTTCATGCAAAGGATCTACCATGACTCAGACTTGGTGCTATTACATGTGTTTGCCTAAGAAACATTGCCCCTTTTGGACATCAATATCATATAAAATGCATGTCTACTTTGAGAGTAAAATCAAGAATTATCAATTATTACTTCCAACTGACTCTGGTTCATTTTATACAGCGCTCATCCCTGACTTGTACTTTGCAAAACAGTAATTTATTAGGGAATGGAGTTTTCTTTTCTGGCTACATCTATACTTCGTTAAATTTAGGATCAGTCACCTCAAGTCTGGATTGGGCTCTTTACCTTGTTAAGCTTTTCTATGTGAATGTCCTCCAAAACGGTTTAGCTTTGCTTCCTTTCTCCTCTCCTCTCTTTTCTCCAACTTTCTTTTTTTCCATATCTGTGCATACCCCGGCTCTCTTCTTTCAACAAAGGCTAGACAGTTAGGAAAATGTATACCACCTAACAGGAAAAAGGTTAATGTTTACAAAGGAAAAATGATAGTTTGAAAATGCATAATAGAAGATCTTGCTCAATTGCTATTCATGAATGGCAGATCTGATTCAGATTCTAGCAGCCAAAGCAGAGAAGGAAGAATGATAAAACTTCAAATTGACTGTTCACATAGAGAAACACGCTGGTGCTCAGGAGAAGGCCCCTCATAAAGGGGGCACAGAAGACAACATCAAGCACCAAAGCAGAGTTTAAGGGGCCAGAGCTCTTGGCCTGATTCAGGAATTGAATGTCACGTGACTGCCATTATTTCCACTTTCATCAACCTGGGGGTATAAATGAACACAAAAGGCTTCACTGTAACAGCCTGAAATACAATGACTCTGAGCCTTCACCTGTCAGCTCATCAAAAAGTAGAGAATTCTTCATCCCTGCATATTTCAATCTCCAGGGACACTTATGTCCACATATCAAATCCTCTTCTTTCTGTTGGTGGAGAGGGAACCCAGAGACCACCCTCCTTCCTCATTCCAGGACAGCTTTGGGCCTGTGCCCCATCTCATTATCCCAGTTGCCTCAACAACATTCTGTGGCCGCTTCCCGGGCAAGCTGGGTTTAGCAGGCTGTAAGTGGTAAAACTGAAAGATCGCCACTGGCCTCTGATGTAGCATTCTATAGAAGTGGATATGGAATGCTGTTTTTAATCAATACTGTTTAACTGTGGACAGTAAAGTTGTCCATTATGACTCAAAGTCGTATAGCAGCTACATGTTAGAGCTCTTTTCCTCAACTCTACAAGACAGGGGGACCCACTGCCTCAGCAATGTTCCCCAGACACCTGAGCTTCTTGGTAACCCCTAACTCACCCCCATTTTCAGTGCCATTCACAGTCCCCAGTGCCTGGCTCACTGCTCTCTCAGACAGAGATGGAAGTCAGAGCACGAAGCATGACAAGAAGCCATTTCTTCCTTCCCTGCTGTGTACAGTTGAGGTTTTCTCAAAGCACAACTCCCTAAGCTCAGCCAACTCTTTCAGGAACAAGCCCAGACAAATGGGGAAGACAAATTCTACTACTGGACATTTTGCAGACCTGGACCCAAGACACTCCTTCATCCCATAGTCTTTGGTCTGGGGGTAGCTCCTCACCAGTCTTGTCTATTTGCCTTCAATTTTCTCTTAGGGGCCATATTATTCCATTCAACAGTCTGGCTTTGATTAGAATCATCTCACAACATCCACATTTTTAAATATATTTGAACCACAGCCTTGGGAACAATGGAGCCCTATTTTATTGCTAGGCTATAAAATGTTACAATTACTATTCTTCCCAGACAGAATGTCTTACTCCAAAAACACTTAGCATAGAAATTAAGACTACAGACTTTGGAATCAAAGAAGCAAATTTTGAAATCCCAACTCTGCCAATTACTAGCTGTGTTGAGCAAGTTACATAACTTCAATTCCTGTTTCCTCATTTGTTAAACACAAACTCCTAGGTTTGTGGCAAGCAGTAGTTCTACAGACATTGTCCCCAGACCAGCAGCATTGGCGTCATCTAGGAACTTATGAGAAATGCAAATTCTCAGACCCCCACCAAATCAGAAACAAGTGGTATTTTAACAAGCTCTCTGGTGATTTGATGCATGGGAAGTTGGATAACCACCGGTTGTGAGGATTAAATGAAACAATCCATGAAAGGGCTTGACTTGGTAATTTGCACATAGTAAATACTTAATAATTTTGATTGTTATCACTACCAGGATTTCTAAAGTAGTGAATGAATTACACACCCTTCAGGCCAAGTTCTGTATATACTTCTCACCACCAAGCTTTTCCTAAAAGTTTGGCAGCTGATGGTTTTTAGTTAAGTTCTCTGATGATAACATAGAGTACAAATCCCTATACCTTAACCTACCATGTAGAAAACGAGTTGAAATTAACTTTACCAAAAATTAACCAACTGAAATCTGTACAGAAATCACTGTATCTCAGCAGAAAGGAGCACTAGGAGAAAGGGTTAAGATTTTCCTCAGAAAACATTCCAGAGTTTGCCTATACACATGGAAAAATCAGACTTCGAAGCTCTAATGTTCTATATCATAGAATACACCCATGGTCATTTCAACTTGAAATTTTCCAAAGCACATGGTACCAGTTGCATGTTGTGATTGTGAAACAATTTGAATCATGCACTCATAAAATGGCTAACTTTATTCCATGTAACTTCCTGATGAGTGCCAAAATAAATTTGTTTTATAATGTAACCCAAAAATACTAAATGAATCTACCTTCTACTCAGGGTGTTTGGATGTAAACCAAGTTACATGTTGCAGGAGACTAAAATACTTGTGGTTTTAGAATAGTTCATCGTAAGTCATACTTCCTGAGAGCATTTAGATAGCAAGTCCAGTGGAAATTAAATCTGTGGTTATGTGAAGGCCTCACAGATGGGCGATGCAAGTCAGTCATCCGAGGAAGCATGTGGAGAGTCCGCCTTGACAGATGTGCTCAGGTCTCGTGACCCGTCAGGATCTCCTGCAGCTTCACTCGTCACAGAAGGGACAGGAGGAAGAGGCTGCTGGGATGTGGATCCCGGGACGCAGGGTGTGGGAACCGACTTGGCGGTCTCTGATGCAGGGGAGTAGGTGCAGTCTAGAAGTTTTCCAGGTTCTTCACAGTCAGAGATTATACAAGCGATACAGAATTTAACCCGTCTCCTAGATGGCCTTCAGGCTGCCTTGACCATTCAGGGCAGCTGCGTTGAGATCCAACAGCTGCCCTCCGGCAGCACGAGGGCCTGCCCCCGCCCCCCTCCTTCCCAGGCAGCCTCTTTCGGGACCAGGAGAAGTGCCGCCCCCTGGACAAGCGGCGGGAGGAGCTGGCCAACATCCACAAGCTCCAGCACCAGTTCCGGCAGGACCAGCAGCAGCGGGAGCAGGAGGACCAGGCGAGCTGGCTGCTGCAGGAGCGAGAGGGCGCAGGCCAGGCGCCGGGGGAGATGCTGCTGAGGAGGCGTGGGAAGCTGGCCCAGCAGCTCCAGGAGCACCAGCAGAACCTGGAGCGGCTGAGGGAGGGCCAGGCGTGGCGGAGAGGCAGAGGGAGAGGAGGCGGGCCCCGCAGAGCCTGCGGTGGGGCCGGAAGCACAGCCGGCAGAGTAGCCTTCCTGCGGTGTTTCCTCGGGGAAGCACAGAGGTAATGGAACTTAATCAATGTGAGGGTTTATGTCGTGAAAATTCATTCTTCATCAAGGAAGCTTTAGTACAGATGTCACTTAACACTTTTAACAAACCGGCTCCATCAGGTATCCATGAGGATGCTGCTTAAACCCCCAGGCTATCTGACTCTGATTTGGGAGGGACTGGTGAAAATCAAGCAGACCTCAAGATGGGCGTTTGTCAGTCCTGGGATGTCAACCATGAACTGTGGGCAGTTGCCGGGTCCTGTCATCAGGTACCCCCTCTCCATCAAAGCAACAAGGAGTCTTGTAAAAATGATAATTAATACTTTAAACGTCGTCTGTGTAGTCTCAAATCTCAACAAGAAGCAGTTTCTCTGAACGGTTGGCTCTTTAGAACAAATCAAAGCGGGCCCTAGAATGGGAATAAGTTGGTGCTGCTGAAAAAAAAAAAGGCAAACTATTTACTTAACCTTGCAAGCCCCCAGATTTCTCATTTGTAAAGTGAGAGGATTAAACCAGATGATCTCTAAGGTCTGTCTGGCTCTTGCTTCCTAAGATGCTCTAAATAAGGCAAGGTTGTTCATATTTTCATGGTAACTGATGCAAAACCCCAATTATTAATTAACTTAAATGGCACATGCAGTCTATTGGCAGGTAGTTGATGGGATTGTTTTCTTTATATTCAACTTTAGAGAATAAGACTCTAAATTTTCGAGAAAAGTCTGAATTTTCGAGAAAAGAACGAATGATAGCTTGTGAGAGATTCCTTTGGAAACCCCTCTGCATCTGGACTGACGGAGCCTACCTGACCTGGACCTCAGAAAGGACTCACTTTTACTCAGACTTTGTAAAGGATTCTAATGAGCAAATATGAAGAGTGATGCTCACAGTCTTACGTACTACTAGTTTTTTGCATCCCTTTTAAAAAACTGCTAACATTTATTGACCTGTTTACGTGTATTCTTTCTTGAAACCTGACAGGAAGGAAGTATCTTTGACCACATTTTACATATTAGGAAACAAGGCTTTAGAGAGCCCCAGAGCCAGTGGCAGAGCCAGGTCTCATCCCTCGTCTTCCTTATTCTAAAGCCCCATTTCTTGTGTCCCCAAATATGGTCAGTGTCCCATTATTCCGTGTACTTTCTGAGTCAGTAACTTCTTGGGACAGAAAAAAAAGTTCTTAACATAAAGTAGCTATAAATGACTGCTTAACCAACTAAAAAATAATCTACAAAGTTCATCAAGCCATGTAGAGATCTTTACCCCATTACCACCCCAGCTGAAAGTACCGAGAAATCAGTGCTGGCTTAAATCAGAGATTCTCAAAGTGCAGCCCCAGGAATCTCTTTTAGCAGAGAGACTAAAACTACCTTTTGTCTTTTACTTTAAGGCTGACTTACCTGCAGAAACAATAAAAGAGAATAATGACAGGTCCCAAAATATTACAATGAAGCCAAAATGTAATACCACTTCACTGACTCTATCAGTTAAATAGGCCATTATTAATGAGTAATTTGATGAGCACGTGAAAGTGCTCAGAGTGCAACTTTGCTGGGAACAGGGGAAAGAGGCCACGGACTGGAAAAGTTGATTCCAAAATTCAGCCAAAAAGGAATACAAATTTGTTTCTTATCAAGGTAACAAATCTATATAATCTTTATTGTTCTTTCTTGCCAGAGTCTTGGGTTCCACTGAGGGGCTTATATTCCCTGTTTGGCTGTTTGGCAGGACAAGAGCACAACACTAAAAAAAAACAACAACCCATGAAAGGGGCCATTCATTGGCATCTGCAATATACCCGTCACTGTATGGAGCTTCTACACATATTCTCTTAATTTCATTCTTGTAGCAATCTCTGTGAGATGGATTATTGTCTTCACTCTGCAGGTGAGAAAACTGAAGCTTAAGCACAGACTTTAAGTGCGAACCAGCTATGCTCATTTCAAGGTCCCGGAGACCCAGAGATAGTAAACTCCCTACACTGCATCTCCCTTTTCCTCTCCCTTCTCTAACACTGATCTCTCCCATTTCTTTACTCTAAAGACGGTCTGGCACAGGAAGCCAGTGGTCTAAGCCTTCCTTTCCAGCCCATTCCCACTTTTCCTTGAACTCTTAACATGATGCCCATGGTAGCTAACTTTAAGCCCAATTTCTGCGACCTCTAGCCCTCCATCTCCCAGAGCGCTGACCTGGGCAGGCTGCTGAGTCTCACGGGCTCCTGCGAGCTAGGGGACAGGAGTGTCCCCGAGAGGCGGAAGGGAGGCGTGAGTGACTGGAATGTGAGAAAACGAGTCCACAGTGATACCGAGCAGAGAGATACTGAACAACGGCAAAGAGAACAACTGAAATATGCTGGGTCAGTACAGAAACCTGGGAAGTATTCACAGTCCAGAAAAAACAGAGGTAAAACCAAGGGATCACTGAAGTAGCAATTAGTAAAAGTTTGTTGTGCACGAACCAAAAAGGCAGTTTGCAAACCAGGAGCAGTCAGACCAACACATGGAAGGAGGCTCAGGGGGATGTGTTTTAAAGCAGCTTTTACAGTGAGAGGCCCGTGACTGCTGATTCTTCACAATGATCGGCTAGACTCTCAGAATTTTCTTAAATGACAAGGAATGCAGCAGTTACCTCATACCAACTCTGGGAAACAGTTCAAGTTTTGCTATGATTTCCAGAGGCCTAAGGAAGAAATAACCCAGGTTACTTGTGTATTGTTTCATTGGAATAGTGACTTCTCCACTACCATGACGATGCCACACTCCAGAGTCGGCCACACACACAGCCCGGAGGTCTGCTCACAACCTCGGGGTCAGAGGAAGCCCTGGTCGTCTCTGTTTCCACAGAGGATAGAACACACATCCACCAATGGCACATGCATTACAATGCAAAAAGAAAATATCTCCTTTATTTTGGCAATAGACAAATACTGAAACTGCCCCTGAAACGTGTTAAGCTCTTAGCAGCCATGTTTCTGCCCTACAGAGGCACCTGGCTGTGCAGGGCCACCCCTGCCATTTGCAGTCATTGCTTCATTCATGGTGGCTTCACCGCACTGATCAAAGGCAGGTGGTGAGCAGGGATTCCTTAACTGGTCATCCGAACCTCTTTCCCAAAAGTCCTATCAACAGAGGCCTTGAGACTTTAGAAAAAAATGAAATAATGATAGGTACAATGATTTAGTTCCTCCTGCATGACAGGCCCCGTGCCACAAGTGATTGACATCTATATCTCATTCCAACAACCTGTGAGGTGGGGACCACTCGTATCTCCATTTTACAAAAGGGGAAATGAATGTTCTTAAATCACACAGCTGATAGAGTGGCAGAGCCTGGGCTTTGACCCAGGACTAATTCCAAGAGGCTTGCCTTCGATTTCTACACTGATGGTTCCAACAGTGAACTATTATACCTTGTAGCCTAGCCAACGTTTAAAATGGACAGAGCAGAGACTGCTGCTTTCTATAACCCAGATGAGGTGCAGCTTCTCAAATGCAGCCTAACAAGCTACTCCACCGCAGTCTGACGGTTCTGCCCAGTGGGTGCTGTCCCAGATGATGGTTTCTTTTCCTCATTTTTCTTAACCTCACCTAGTGCCCATTTTGGTGCCTTTTTTTTTTTTTTTTTTTTTCTGGGAGGGAAAGGTTTATTGGGAGTGCCTGGTCAAGTGCCATCAGTGCAGCTGGCCCCTCCCCTGGGGGACAGGGCAGGCCAGTGTGTGGACCCAGCGGGTCACAGCGGGAGAGTGAGCCAGCCCCGCAGGGCCCACCCCAGCCCAGCCCCAGGGGGTCCCTCTCTAAGTCCTCAGGCATCAGCAGCCGAGCTGGGAGGGTCCTGCGGCAGGCAGCGTCGGGGCCGCAGAACAGACTTCTCCTCCTCCTGTGGGACAGGGGTGCCACACACACGCGTCACACAGTACGGGGCACCGGTCCGCGGCAGCACGCGTTGGCTGTGTCACCTCGCCTCACGGGGGCCTTGGGCTGCCCTCTCTTACCATCTCGGAGACAGTGCTGGGCTTGCGCCCTCGGGAGAGCCCCCTTCCTCCCGTGAGCAGTCAGGTCCCATGTCCTCCTCACACTCTGTCAGGCTGAGAAAGCCCCTCTCTCAAGATAAGCAGGGACCTTCCTGGCCGCATCATTAGTCTAGGAAATCAGTGCCTCTCCTGTTCTGTCTCCAGTCCACTCAGCTCATCTCAGTAACTGAGATCTCCCAAGGGTCTTTTGAAAGTCATTTGCTTGATTCTCAGAGCATATTTACATGTTATAAATGGTGACAAGGCTCCCAAGTCTTTGTACCAAAATCCACTTAATCTATAATGTGCCTAAAATACCATTATTAGTTAGAGCAGCCCAGAACAATGGAGAGTTGTTGAGACCTTTAATTTCTCTGAGCCCAGGCTTTTTCATGCCCCTTTAATCCCAGGACAGTGACAAGTATCTAGCAAGAAATAATAAGTTAGTATCTATTGAGCATCTACCAATTTCTTGACAACACTCTACATGCATTTGACCTTCACAGCAGCTCTAGATGGCAGGCATGATTATTAGCCTCAAGAAACTGAAGCAGAGAAGCAAGGTACTTCCCAGGGTCAAAGAGGGGATAGGTACTGGAGGCAGGAAAGGAGCCAGGCAGTCTGGCTCCGAATCAATGTGACCAACCAGTGTGCTGCACGCCTCAGTGGGCCTTTATTTGCTGAGAGGTGGAGAGAGGATCCCTGGCGACTCTGCCACGCAGGCAGCTGCCATGATCTGTGCAGGAAAATCACACAGGCAAGTAGGTGGGGAGTGGTGAGAAGGGAGCCCTGCGAATCCCTCCACAAAGCTGGGAAAGGGTGTGAGATCCATACAAGGCTCTGCCCCTTGGAGGGAGAAGGGTATCTGTGGGGCAGCCCCAAGAGAGGGTGGAGTTGCTGTACTGAGCAGGTTGCTGTTCTCGTCAGTTTCTGCCTCTGCCTCTGCTCTGAGCCATGACCTCGGGCAGATTGGTCACTACTCTGTCAAATACACACCTTAATAGTCCTCACCTCTAGGGTCTTTGTGGGGACCACATGGCGTCATTCACCTGAAGTACGGGCACGGTGCCTGACACCCACTCATGGAACATCCTCTCGTAATGACATCCGTTATCATTAGAGCATGATATCACTTGACTCCGAAAAAAGTCAAAACCCACAGGAAAGCCCTTCTCCATAGATAACGCTAAGGCAGGCTTGCGGGGAAGGACATTTTGCCCCTATGCTGTGATGCAATGCTAAACGGCGGGCCAGGCCTGCCCCCCTCGCCTCAGCTAAGGAGGGCCGGCGATTCCAGTCCCCTCTCCCAGCAAACCTCTTCCCAGCACCACCACCAAGGGGCGCCGTGAATGGCGGGAGCCCCTCCTCTTCGTTCGCGCTTCTGTGCTCTCAGAGGTCAAAGCTAAGAAACGGTGAGCCGGAGGAGCACAGCTCGGGAGAGGAAGGAGGCGGCCCGGCCAAGGAGGCCCAGAACCACCAGGCTTTAGGACAGGCCGTCACTTACCCAGAACGGTCTCTGCTGGGAATGGAGGGTGAGGTGGGAACGGAAAAGGCAGAGCTGATGCCCCTGGAAGTTTTTCATCAAAAAATCTAATGAACCATACTTTATGAATGCAATGGTGCCTTATGATCCACCCGGCAAGTCTTTGAAATGTCCAGGGCCAGGGCCAGCTCGGGCTGCCTGTGTCCATCCCATTGCCGAGAGAAGCGTTGCTATCTTTGCCACCACTGACATTATTGTTTAATTGGGGGAAAAAAATTAAAGCCATGATAGAAGGTTGTAAACTTAACATTTGGTTTTACTATCCCATTACATATTCGTTGAGGAGGCTTCGGAAGACACAACAGAGACATTATATGGAAATCAATAACAAATTTTCTTTTGTGTTCAACCCATGAATACTGACTAGCTAATTTTCATGGCATGTCTGTAAGATGAGTGAGCTTTATTATCCTCTTCCAATTCAATTTTCTTCAGCATTTTAATCAGCCTAGGCAATTTTATTTTATCTCCATGAAACAACTGTCCCCAGCACTCTCCACTTCCATCAGATTTTCTTGTCATACCAGTTATGGCTGGCACAGGCAGTTAAGTGCTAAGGAATGGGGCTGATGAGGGTGGAAAATCAAACAGGGCGCTGGCGTGGGCCACCATGGACGATTGGAAGGCCAGGCAAGAGGGTTCGCCCGCAACGGGAGGGTCAGGGAGAAGGTGTGGGCGGTGTCAGTACAATCCACACAGTAATTAGCATGGGTAATAGGGGGAGCCAGGCAGTCGTCATAATAGTTGAAAATTCAGGGCCTTTGATAGATGTAGAGGCCTGTCCCAAAAAGTAAGCCCACCCCTTTCCCTCCCTCCATGAGATGCCCCACTGATGCCCCATTAATGATGGGTTTGGCCATGTGACCTGCTTTACCCACTGGGTGTGAGCAGGCGCATAGCAGATGTGTAATGTTTTTGCACACCTGGGCTTTCCTTCCTGGGCTTCTGCCAACACCATGAGAAGGGCCTGCCTTGACAACACTAGTTCAGACAGGATGAGGGACCTGCTGAGCAGACCTGGACCCCAGCTACAGCTCTGAACCCAGGCAAACACACACACATATTGCATATATTATACATAGCAAGTTCTTTGGGGCTTCAAGACCTTTAAAATGCTGTCTCCTATGTCTGAACTACTCTTCCCTGTAATGTAACAATAGAAGGCTAACGCCTTCTCATCCTTCCAGTCTCAAATGTCACTTTCTCAGAGACCCCTGCCCTGACTCTCCTCCCCTCTAAATCATGTCCCTCTGTTAATTATTTCTAAATGCACTTGGTTCTTCCCTTCATCAAACTTACCACAATTTATTTGTTTGATGTTTGTCTCTTTCTCTAGATTACATTCCTTGACAGCAAAGAGCATATCTTAGACATCATTTCATTTTAGCACAGGACAAACATATA
The DNA here is from genome assembly GCA_029783875.1 of Phataginus tricuspis. Lineage (NCBI taxonomy): Eukaryota > Metazoa > Chordata > Mammalia > Pholidota > Manidae > Phataginus > Phataginus tricuspis. The sequence continues at coordinate 1,957,012 of JAQQAC010026012.1, forward strand.
GTAGGTATTTAGTCAATATTTGTAGAATGAAATACAGCAAGCACTCTGCCGGGGGACGGGGCCATAACTACGGCCGTGGCTGACTCAGAGCCCTTCTCTCGAGCCAGACCATCAGACACCCACTGCACCAAGCTGTACTGGGCACCTCATCCCTTCCTGCCTATGGTCAGTATTAGCCTGAGAGACAGAGGCAAGGGTTGTGGTTAGCTGCTGCTGCATAACAAATTAAGCCAAAATTTAGTGGCTTTAGAGAAAAGGTTGTCCCTCAAGGTTCCTGTGGGTCAGGAATTTAGGAAGAGCAGTTCTAGTTCAGGGACTGTCATGAGGGTGTAGTCAGATGGACGGAGAAGCTGGAACTGGCTTTATTCATGTAGTCTCAGGGCCACTTCATGTGGTATCTCCATGGTTCTATATAGGCAAGTTTGGGCTTCCCCACAGCGTGGTAGCCCTTCCAAGTAGCTGGACCATGTCCAGGGAGGCTCAATATTCTGGTTCAAGTTTCCCAGCAACAGTACCTGTTTTTTGTGTGTGTGATAAAAAATTTAAAAGCACACATGTAAAATTTTCCACCTTAACCATTTGTGAGTGTTGTGAGTATAAAGTTTAGTAAAGTACATTCACATTGTTGTGCAACTAATCTCCAGAACATTTTCATCTTACAAAGCTGAAAAGCTGTACTCATTAAGTAGCTGTTCATTCCCTCCTCCCACAAGACCCTGGCAACCTGCATTCTGTTTTCTGTCTCAATGAATCTGACTGCTCTAGGTATCTCACATGAGTGGAATCATAAAGACCTGTTCTTTTGTGACTGGCTTATTTCCCCTAGCATAATGCTCTCAAGATCCGTTCATGTTTAACATGTGTTAGAATTTCCTTCCTTTTTAAAGCTGATCATATTCCATAGCATGTATACGCCACTCTGTTTATCCATTCATCAGACAGTATACTGAGCTGCTTCCACCTCTTGGGTATTGTGAAGAATGCTGGTATGAACATGGGTGTGCAAATATCTGTTGAAGCCCTCGCTTGCTACATCACCTTCTATGTCTTAGCCTCAAAAGTCAAATAAAATAACTTCTTCCCATGTCATAAGTCCACTCAGATCCAAAGGGAGGAGCATAGTCTCCACCTTTTAATGGGAGGAGTGTCAAAGTCACATTATAAGACATGCATATGGAGTGGGGGATTTTGTTACAGCTACCTTTGGAAAATATAATCTGCCAAGGAAAGCTCCAGATGGAAATAGAGAGTAGGGGTAGGAAGGACTAGGGAAAGGTCTTCAACGGTGGAAGGAGGAAAGTTACAGAGACTGACAAACAGACACCTACTATACCGACAAAGGTCATCCCTGAAGACTCTGCTGCCAATTAGCCTCCATCCTATAGAAAATAGTACTTCACCACTTTCTATCCCCTTAGCCTATTTCATTCTTCTTTGTAGCATGTTTCCCCCTCAATACTTGTTTAATTGTCTATTATATATCTGTCTCCACTAGAATGTGAATTCCAGAAAGACAGGGACTTTCTCTCTTTGTTTGCTGTTGTATACTAGAGTCTAGCATGGTACCTGACCCATGGTAGGCACTCAACAAAATTTCATTGAATGAATGAATGGATTAAAGATAAAGGAAAGTGTTACTTGAATTCTGTACTTGAAAGTGGAGTTATTTTATATAGTCAGACAACTCTACATACAAATTCTAGTCTCATCCCTTACTGTCAGCAGTGTTCAAGGAGCTATTTAAAAAGGGGAGGAGGTGCATAGCAAGGTGACTAATGCTGAAATTCATAATCCATATAATCATGATAAATAGAAAGTTGGGGTCAAGTGATGGAATATTGATTAAGGGGCTCCTCAGAACTTGTGGAGTTGACCTCCTTCATTCAGCAGAGGGGGAAGCCGAGGCCAAGAAATGTGAAGGGTACTGCCCACAACCACTCAGTGCCAAGATTAAAACTGGAGGCCAAGTCCCTTGACTCATTCTAAACTGTCAGGTCAGTCAGAACATGAGGTTGCGAGTGACAGAGACGTATCTCCACGACAGTATGCCCTCTAAGCCACAGCTGCAGCCGTGGTGCACAGGCTCACCTCAAGCAGACCCCTGTCTTGCTCTGCTCCTTGATCTGAAGGCTTCCTCTAAAACCACAGGAGCTCCAGAAAAAGAGTAGTTAAAGCTCCCAAAGACAACTCTCAACCAGAGGGGCATGGGAGCCGTTGGACAGAAGCCGCAGCTTCCTGTCCAATGGATGGACGATTCTGGAAGCCAATCTGCAGGCTTCAGTGCTCCCTGAAGCCCAACCCCTGGGCTAAAGCGGTGACTTTGATGATGCACACTTCACTGGCTTTTTCTTGCTCCCTGTGCCCACTCCATGTTCCCCCATGGAATTATTTGTTTTTGTTTGTTTCTTTCTTTGTTTTTTCTTTTTTTACAATTTATTTTGGTATCATTAACCTACAGTTACATGTGCAATATTATGGCGATTAAACTACCCCCTTCATCAGGTCACCCCACCAACCCCATTATAGTCACTGTCCATCAGCATAGTGAGATGCTATAGAGTCACTACTTGTCTTCTCTGAGTTGTACAGCCGTCCCTGTGCCCCCGCTACCTTACGTCTGCTAATCGTAATACCCCTTTTATCCTCTTATCCCTCCCTTCCCTCCCATCTTCCCCAGTCCCTTTCCCTTTGGTAACTATTAGTCCATTCTTGGGTTCTGTGAGTCTGCTGCTGTTTTGTTCCTTCAGTTTTTTTCTTTGTTCTTATACTCCACATATGAGTGAAATCATTTGAAACTTGTCTTTTTCGGCTTGGCTTATTTCACTGAGCATAATACCCTCTAACTCCATCCATGTTGTTGCAAATGGTAGGATTTGTTTTCTTCTTATGGCAGAATAATATTCCATTGTGTATATGTACCACATCTTCTTAATCCATTCATCTACTGATGGACACTTAGGCAGCTTCCATTTTTTGGCTATTGTAAATAGTGCTGCAACAAACATAGGGGTGCATCTGTCTTTTTGAAACTAGGCTGCTGCATTCTTAGGGTAAATTCCTAGGAGTGGGATTCCTGGGACGAATGGTATTTCTATTTTGAGTTTTTTGAGGAACCTCCATACTGCTTTCCACAATGGTTGAACTAAATTGCATTCCCAGCAGCAGTGTAGGAGGGTTCCCTTTTCTCCACATCCTCGCCAACATTTGTTGTTGTTTGTGTTTTGGATGTTGGCCATCCTCACTGGTGTGAGGTGATATCTCATTGTGGTTTTAATCTGCATTTCTATGATGACCAGCGATGTGGAGCATCTTTTCATGTGCTTGTTGGCCATCTGAATTTCTTCTTTGGAGAAGTGTCTATTCATGTCCTCCGCCCATTTCTTAATTGGATTACTTGCTCTTTGTTTGTTAAGGTGCATGAGTTCTTTATATATTTTGGATGTCAACCCCTTCTCAGATGCATCATTTATGAATATATTCTCCCATACTGTAGGATGTCTTTTTGTTCTACTGATGGTGTCCTTTGCTGTACAGAAGCTTTTCCGCTTGATATACTCCCACTTGTTCATTTTTGTTTTGTTTCCCTTGCCCGGGGGGATATGTTCATGAAGAAGTCACTCATGTTTATGTCCAAACGATTTTTGCCTATTTTTTTTCTAAGAGTTTTATGGTTTCATGACTTACATTCAGGTCTTTGATCCACCTTGAGTTTACCTTTGTGTATGGGGTTAGATTCATTCTCTTACATGTAGCTATCCAGTTTTTCCAACACCAGCTGCTGAAGAGGCTGTCATCTCCCCATTGTATATCCAAGGCTCCTTTATCAAATATTAATTGGTTGTAAATGTTTGGGTTAATGTTTGGATTTTCTATTCTGTTACACTGGTCTGTGGGTCTGTTTTTGTGCCAGTACCAAATTGTCTTGATTACTGTGGCTTTGTAGTAGAACTTGAAGTCAGGGAGCATAATTCCCCCTGTTTGATTCCTCCTTCTCAGAATTGCTTTAGCAATTCGAGGTCTTTTGTGGTTCCATATGAATTTTAGAATTATTTGTTCCAGTTCATTGAAGAAAGCTGTTGGTAGTTAGATAGGGATTGCATTGAATCTGTAGATTGCTTTAGGTAGTATAGCCATTTTGACAATATTTATTCTTCCTAGCCAAGAGCATGGGATGCATTTCCATTTGTTAGTGTCCTCTTTATTTTCTCCTAGGAGTGTGTTGTAGTTTTCAGAGTACAGGTCTTTCACTTCCTTCATTAGGTTTATTCCTAGGTATTTTATTCTTTTTGATGCAATCGTGAATGGAATTGTTTTTCTGATTTCTCTGTTAGTTCATCATTACTGTATAGGAAAGCAACAGATTTTTGTGTGTTAATTTTGTATCCTGAAACTTTGCTGAATTCAGATATTAGTTCTAGTAGTTTTGGAGTGGAGTCTTTAGGGTTTTTTATATACAGTATCATGTCATCTGCAAATAGTGACAATTTGACTTCTTCTTTACCAATCTGGATGCCTTTGTATGTCTTTGTTTTGTCTGATTGCCATGGCTAGGACCTCCAGTACTATGTTGAATAACAGTGGAGAGAGTGGGCATCCCTGTCTTGTTCCCGAACTTACATGAAAAGCTTTCAGCTTCTCGCTATTAAGAATGATGTTAGCTGTGGGTTTGTCATATATAGCCTTTATGATGTTGAGGTACTTGCCATCTATACCCATTTTGTTGAGAGTTTTAATCATGAGTGGATGCTGAATTTTGTCAAATGCTTTTTCAGCATCTATGGAGATGATCATGTGGTTTTTGTTCTTCTTTTTGTTGATGTGGTGGATGATGTTGATGGATTTTCGAGTGTTGTACCATCCTTGCATCCCTGGGATGAATCGCACTTGATCATGGTGTATGATCCTCTTGATGTATTTTTTAATTCAGTTTCCTAATATTTTGTTGAGTATTTTTGCATCTACGTTCATCAGGGATATAGGTCTGTAATTTTCATTTTTGGTGAGGTCTTTGCCCGGTTTGGGTATTAGAGTGATGCTGGCTTCATAGAAAGAGTTTGGAAGTATTCCCTCCTCTTCTATTTTTTGGAAAACTTTAAGGAGAATGGGTGTTATTTCTTCTCTATATGTCTGGTAGAATTCAGAGGTGAATCCATCAGGTCTGGGGGCTTTGTTCTTGGGTAGTTTTTTGATTACCGATTCAATTTCGTTGCTGGTGATTGGTCTGTTTAGATTTTCTGTTTCTTGCTTGGTCAGTCCTGGAAGGTTGTATTTTTTTAAGAAGTTGTCCATTTCTTCTAGGTTTTTCAGCTTGTTAGCATACAGATGCTCATAATATTCTCTTATAATTCTTTGTATTTCTGTGGGGTTCGTCGTTATTTTTCCTTTCTCATTTGTGATTCTGTTTATGTGTGTAGATTCTCTTTTTCTCTTAATGAGTCTGGCTAGGGGTTTATCTATTTTGTTTATTTTTTCAAAGAACCAGCTCTTGGTTTCATTGATTTTTTCTATTGTTTTATTCTTCTCAATTTTATTTATTTCTTCTCTCATCTTTATTATGTCCCTCCTTCTGGTGACTTTGGGCCTCCTTTGTTCTTCTTTTTCCAATTTCAATAATTGTGTCTTTAGACTGTTCATTTGGGAATGCTCTTCCTTCTTTAAATAGGCCTGGATTGCAATATACTTTCCTCTTAGAACTGCCTTTGCTGTGTCCCACAGAAGTTGAGGCTTTGTGTTGTTGTTGTCATTAGTCTCCATATATTCTTTGATTTCTGTTTTGATTTGGTCGTTAACCCATTGATTCATTAGGAGAATGTTGGTAAGTTTCCATGTATTTGTGAACCTTTTTGATTTCTTTCTAAAATTTATTTCTAGTTTTATACCTTTGTGATCTGAGAAGTTGGTTGGTAGGATTTCAATATTTTTGAAATTACTGATGTTCTTTTTGTGGCCTAGTATGTGGTCTATTCTGGAAAATGTTCCATGTGCACTTGAAAAGAATGTGTATCCTGTTGCTTTTGGGTGCAGAGTTCTGTAGATATCTGTTAGGTCCATCTGTTGTAGTGTGTTGTTCAGTGCCTCTGTGTCTTTACTTATTCTCTGTCTGGTTGATCTAGCCTTTGGAGTGAGTGGTGTGTTGAAGTCTCCTAAAATGAATGCATTGTTGTCTATTTCCTCCTTCAATTCTGTTAGTATTTGTTTCACATATGCTGGCACTCCTGTGTTGGGTGCATATATGTTTATAATGGTTATATCTTCTTGTTGTACTGACCCCTTTATCATTATATAATGTCCTTCTTTATCTCTTACTACTTTCTTCGTTTTGAAGTCTATTTTGTCTGACACAAGTACTGCAACACCTGCTTTTTTCTCTTTGTTGTTTGCATGAAATATCTTTTTCCATCCCTTCACTTTTAGTCTGTGTATATCTTTGGGTTTGAGGTGAGTCTCTTGTATGCAGCATATAGATGGGTCTTGCTTTTTTATCCACTCTGTTACTCTGTGTCTTTTGATTGGTGCATTCAGTCCATTTACATTTAGGGTGATTACTGATAGATATGTACCCGTTGCTGGCTTTAGATTCATGGTTACCAAAGGTTCAAGGGTTGCTTCTTTACTATCTAAGAATGTAACTTAACTTTCTTGTTAAGTTATTGTGAACACTGTCTGATGTTTATTTATTTCTCCCTTCCTATTCTTCCTCCTCCATTCTTTATATATTGGGTGTTTCATTTTTTGCCTTTAGTTAGTATTTGGATGGTCTGCTTTCTTTGCTATGATTTTATTTTCTCTGATGACTTCTTTTTAGCCTTAGGGGTGCTTCCCTCTAGAGCAGTCCGTTTACAATATCCTGTAGTGGTGGTTTATGAGAGGCAAACTCTTTGAACTTTCCTTTGTCTGGAAATTGTTTAATCCCTCTGTCATATTTAAATGATAATCATGCCGGATACAATATTCTTGGTTCGAGGTCCTTCTGTTTCATTACGTTAAATATATCATGCCATTCTCTTCTGCCCTGTAAGGTTTCTGTTGAGAAGTCTGATGATAGTCTGATGGGTTTTCTTTTGTAAGTGATCTTTTTTCTCTCTCTAACTGCCTTTAATACTCTTTATCTTTGACCTTTGCCATCTTAATTATTATGTGTCTTGGTGTTGTCTTCCTTGGGTCCCTTGTGTTGGGAGTTCTGTGGGCTTCCGTGGACTGCGAGACTATTTCCTTCCCCAGGGAAAGTTTTCAGCAATTATTTCTTCAAAGACACTTTCTATCCCTTTTTCTCTCTCTTCTTCCTCTGGCACTCCTATAATGCGAATATTGTTCCGTTTGGATTGGTCACACAGTTCTCTCAATATTCTTTCATTCCTAGAGATCCTTTTTTCTCTCAGTACTTCAGCTTCTTTGTATTCCTCTTCTCTAGTTTTTATTTCATTTATCATCTCCTCCACCGTACCCAATCTGCTTTTAACACCGTCCATTGGGTTCCTCAAGGATTGGATCTCTGACCGGAATTCATTGCTGAGTTCTTGAATATCTTTCCATACCTCCATGAGCATGTGAATGATTTTTATTTTGAACTCTCTTTCAGGGAGAGTCATAAGGTCCATATCATTAAAATCTTTCTCAGGAGTTGTATTCATAATTTTACTCTGGACCAGGTTCCTTTGGCGTTTCATATTTGTGTATGGAGCCCTCTAGTGCCCAGAAGCTCTACTCTCTGGAGCTGCTCAGCCCCTGAAGCAATGTCAGGGATTGTAGGGGAGTGGTATTGGTGCCTCGGGGGAGGAAAGGGCTGTTTCCTGGTTCCTGGCTGCTATGCCTGTCTCCACTGTCTGAAGCAGTGGGCTGAGCACACAGGTAGAAGCCTCTGTGCTTTGCCTTTTAAGTTGCTGTAGACAGATCCTCCCTCCGGCTAACCCAGCATCAGGGAAGGGCTTCCAGGTTTGCAAGCAAGTGGGGCTGGCCAGGCGAAAGGTGCACTAGTCTGCCTGTCACAGAAGGGGTTCCTGGAGCCGTGCAGGCAGCCAGGGAGCTGGCACACCTGAAGATCAGAAAACCCCCAATCAGCTGGGCAGAGTACACCTGGATAATCCTGTCCACCTGTCCTTTCTCCCGAGCAGCAAGCTCCGTGCAGTCCTTGCCCCCTCAGCAGGCCTCCTTCCAAGGTCCTCCCTGCCAGGAAGTCTCTCAGACTGCCTGCCCCTCCCCCATCCCAGAGCAGCTGGGTATGGATCCCTGATCTCACAAGCAGCTGGAATCTTAGTCTCTCCAGGAACTCCGCCTGTCTTAGCTTTCCAAGCTCCTAATTACAAGAGTATCATGCAAGCACCATGACATGTAGGTTTGTGCTCCCAGAGTAGATGTCCAGAGTTAGGTATTCAGCAGTCCCATTTCTCCACTCCCTCTCTGCTCTGTTCCTGTTCCTCCTGCCAGTGAGCTGGGGTGGGGGAAGGGCTTGGATCCCCCAGGACCACAGCTTTAGTACATTACCGTTTTCTGTGAGGGCTGCTCTTGTCTCCAGGTGTATGCAGTTTATTGTGGTTCTCTTTCCCATTGCTCTTTCAATAGTAGTTGTAGTACCTTTATTTTCATATTATATGCGGTTTTAGGAGGAAGCCTCTGTCTCACCTCTCACGCCGCCATCTTTAATCTTCAACCCCCCATGGAATTATTTGGAATCACGGCCCAAATAACTACACTCCTCTCTAAATGCTTGACTTGGACTCTGCTTTTAGAGAAATGTAAATTAAGAGATCAAGCTATTACTATTATATACAAAAACATTGAGTATGTCTTAGTTAAGCAGAGATTATCATTAGGGGTAGGCATAGAAGGTAGGGATTAAATGAGATAACATATAAATAGTGCCTAGTTGAATCCCTAATAGGATGAGAGATGCTTATTCAATGGCACTATATTTCATCCATCTAAATGTACCTTTTCTTTAACATTTTAACATTTCTAAAGACAAAATACGTCTTAAAATCAGTGACATCTTACAACTATAATTGGGAGCACTTTTTCTTTTTAGAAACACATAGATATCAGGTGCATCTCCAATTGTCATTTTAGAGTCTTTGGAATTTGGTAGTTCTCAGTCAATTATCCCCGTGGAATCTGGAGGTGAACTGCCAAAATACAAAGAAAATTCGTGAAACAGAACTAGTCAAGAGACCCATACTCTTCCAATGTCTGATGAACCTAATGATCCAAAAGACAAAAAAGGAGACTGGGAGGATCGAAACGCCTTCCAGATGGATGTTGCAACTCCAAGCTCATAAACTGGAGACTGTGTTTCATTCATCCACAGCACCTGAGCACCTGCTCAAGGTGGAGGGCTGGTAAATGTTCATTTATGGAAACAAAGTGAGTGGGATACCAAGGTGATCTCTCCTACCTATCCTGGAAGCCCACACAGGAGTCAGGCAGATAGGGCCAAGAGGAACGCAGTTTTGGAACGCAGAAACACTAAGTGCTGGTCCAACTAAAGAGGGTAAACCTGGGAGAGGCTCCTGCTTGGTTGGGTACACACTGGGGGCTGCAGACCCTCCAGGGGACAGGTAACTTGTATCCGCTTCACCACCTACCTCCTACATAAGACTGTAGCAGTATTGGTCCTCTGTTCCCATCTCATCCTTCATCATCTTCCTTTTGGATTTCTTTTGTTTATTATTTCATTTACTTAAAAAAAAGATCATTAAAATGTAAATAGACTGAATGCACCAATCAAAAGACACAGAGTAATAGAATGGATAAAAAAGCAAAACCCATCTATATGCTGCTTACAAGAGACTGACCTCAAACCCAAAGATATACACAGACTAAAAGTGAAAAGATGGAAAAAGATATTTCATGCAACCAGCAGGGAGAAAAAAGCAGGGTTGCAGTACTGGTGTCAGACAAAACAGACTTCAAAACAAAGAAAGTAGCAAGAGATAAAGAAGGACATTACATAATGATAAAGGGGTCAGTCCAACATGGAGATATAACCATTATAAATATATATGCGCCCAACACAGGAGCACCTACATATGTGAAACAAATACTAACAGAATTAAAGGAGGCAATAGACAGCAATGCATTCATTTTAGGAGACTTCAACACACCACTCACTCCAAAGGACAGGTCAACCAGACAAAAAATAAGTAATGAGACAGATGCACTCAACAACACACTAGAACAGATGGACCTAACAGTCATCTACAGAACTCTACACTGAAACGCAGCAGGATACACATTCTTCTCAAGTGCACATGGAACATTTTCCAGAATAAACCACATACTAGGCCACAAAAAGAGCCTCAGTAAATTCAAAAAGACTGAAATTCTACCAACCAACTTCTCAGATCACAAAGGTATAAAACTAGAAATAAATTGCACAAAGAAAACAAAAAGGCTCACAAACACATGGAGGCTTAAAAACATGCCCCTAAATAATCAATGGATCAATGACCAAATTAAAACAAATATCAAGCAATATATGGAGACAAATGACAACAACAGCACAAAGCCGCAACTTCTGTGGGACACAGAGAAGGCAGTTCTAAGAGGAAAGTATATAGCAATCCAGGCCTATTTAAAGAAGGAAGAACAATCCCAAATGAATAGTCTAAAGTCACAATTATTGAAACTGGAAAAAGAAGAACAAATGAGGCCCAAATTCACCAGAAGGAAGAACATAATAAAGATCAGAGAAGAAATAAATAAAATTGAGAAGAATAAAACAATAGAAAAAAATCAATGAAACCATGAGCTGGTTCTTTGAGAAAACAAACAAAATAGATAAACCCCTAGCCAGACTTATTAAGAGAAAAAGAGAATCTACACACATAAACAGAATCAGAAATTAGAAAGGAAAAATCACGATGGACCCCACAGAAATACAAAGAATTATTAGAGAACACTATGAAAATCTATATGCTAACAAGCTGGAAAACCTAGAAGAAATGGACAATTTCTTAGAAAAATACAACCTTCCAAGGCTGACAAAGGAAGAAACAGAAAATCTAAACAGACCAATTACCAGCAACGAAATTGAATCAGTAATCAAAAAACTACCCAAGAACAAAACAGCCAGGAGAGATGGATTCACCACTGAATTTTATCAGACATTTAGAGAAGACATAATACCTATTCTTCTTAAAGTTTTCCAAAAAATAGAAGAGGACAGAATACTTCCAAACTCATTCTATGAAGCCAGAATCCCTCTAATACCAAAACTGGGCAAAGACCTCAACAAAAAAGAAAATAACAAACTAATATCCCTGATGAACATAGATGCAAAAATACTCAACAAAATATTAGCAAACCGAATTAAAAAATACATCAAGAGGATCATACACCATGATCAAGTGGGATTCATCTCAGAGATGCAAGGATGGTACAACACTCGAAAATCCATCAACATCATCCACCACATCAACAAAAAGAAGAACAGAAACCACATGATCATCTCCATAGATGCTGAAAAAGCATTTGACAAAATTCAGCATCCATTCATGATTAAGACTCTCAACAAAATGGGTATAGACGTCAAGTACCTCAACATCATAAAAGCCATATATGACAAACCCACAACTAACATCATACTTTACAGCGAGAAGCTAAAAGCATTTCATCTAAGATTGGGAACAAGACAGGGATGCCTACTCTCTCCACTGTTATTCAACATAGTACTGGAGGTCCTTGCCACGGCAATCAGACAAAACAAAGACATACAAGTCATCCAGATTGGTAAAGAAGAAGTCAAATTGCAGATGACATGATATCGTACATAAAAAGCCCTAAAGACTCCACTCCAAAACTACTAGAACTAATATCTGAATTCAGCAAAGTTGCAGGATACAAAATTAACACATAGAAATCTGTTGCTTTCCTATACACTAATGATGAACTAACAGAAAGAGAAATCAGAAAAACAATTCCATTCACAATTGCATCAAAAAGAATAAAATACCTAAGAATAAACCTAACGAAGGAAGTGAAAGACCTGTACTCTGAAAACTACAAGACACTCCTAAGAGAAGTTAAAGAGGACACTAACAAATGGAAATGCATCCCATGCTCTTGGCTAGGAAGAATAAATATTGTCAAAATGGCTATACTACCTAAAGCAATCTACAGATTCAATGCAATCCCTATCCAAATACCAACAGCTTTCTTCAATGAACTGAAACAAATAACTCTAAAATTCATATGGAACCACAAAAGACCCCGAATAGCCAAAGCAATTCTGAGAAGGAGGAATAAAACAGGGGAAATTATGCTCCCTGACTTCAAGCTCCACTACAAAGCCACAGTAATCAAGACAATTTGGTACTGGCACAAAAACAGACCCACAGACCAGTGGAACAGAATAGAAAATCCAGACATTAACCCAAACATATACAGTCAACTAATATTTGATAAAGGAGCCTTGGATATACAATGGGGAGATGACGCCTCTTCAGCAGCTGGTGTTGGAAAAACTGGACAGCTACATGTAAGAGAATGAATCTAACCCCATACACAAAGGTAAACTCAAGGTGGATCAAAGACCTGAATGTAAGTCATGAAACCATAAAACTCTTAGAAAAAGACATAGGCAAAAATCTCTTGGACATAAACATGAGTGACTTCTTCATGAACATATCTCCCTGGGGAAGGTAAACAAAAGCAAAAATGAACAAGTGGGACTCTGTTTAGCTGAAAGCTTCTGTACAGCAAAGGACAAAAAGACATCCTACAGTATGGGAGAATATATTCATAAATGAAGTATCCGATAAGGGGTTGACATCCAAAATATATAAAGAACTCATGCACCTCAACAAACAAAAAGCAAATAATCCAATTAAGAAATGGGCAGAGGACATGAATAGACACTTCTCCAAAGAAATTCAGATGGCCAACAGGCACATGAGAAGATGCTCCACATCGCTAATCATCAGAGAAATGCAGATTAAAACCACAATGAGATATCACCTCACACCAGTGAGGATGGCCAACATCCAAAACACAAACAACAACAAATGTTGGTGAGGATGTGGAGAAAAGGGAACCCTCCTACACTGCTAGTGGGAATGCAAATTAGTTCAACCATTGTGGAAAGCAGTATGGAGGTTCCTCAAAAAACTCAAAATAGAAATACCATTTGACCCAGGAATCCCACTCCTAGGAATTTACCCTAAGAATGCAGCAGCCCAATTTGAAAAAGACAGATGCACCCCTATGTTTATCACAGCACTATTTACAATAGCCAAGAAATGGAAGCAACCTACGTGTCCATCAGTAGATGAATGGATAAAGAAGATGTGATACATATACACAATGGAATATTATTCAGCCATAAGAAAAAAACAAATCCTACCATTTGCAACAACATGGATGGAGCTGGAGGATATTCGAAATAAGGCAGGTGGGAAAAGACAAGTATCAAATGATTTCACTCATATGTAGAGTATAAGAACAAAGAAAAAAACTGAAGGAACAAAACAGCAGCAGACTCAGAGAACCCAAGAATGGACTAACAGTTACGAAAGGGAAAGGGGCTAGTGAGGATGGGTGGGAAGGGAGGGACAAGGGGGAAAAAGGGGCATTACGATTAGCACACATAATGTAGGGGGAGGCACGGGGAAGGCAGTATAGCACAGACAAGACAAGTAGTGATTCTATAGCATCTCACTACACTGATGGACAGTGACTGTAATGGGATATGTGGTGGGGACTTGATGATGGGGGGAGTCTAGTAACCATAATGTTGCTCATGTAATTGTAGATTAATGATACCAAAAAAAAATTCTTTCAAAACATCATGTATATTGGCTGGAACAATTTAAAAAGAAAGAGCTTTTTAAACTCCTGTCCTTGAGGGAAGGTGTGCTAGGCCATGGGGTTATAAAGATATATAAGATATAATCCTGCTGTGAAATCCAAACCTAGGAGATATCCCTGTCCATTAAGTGAGACCTCAACCCAGGAAAGGGTTCTTGATTCTGATTGAAAAAGAAATCACGAGCAATTTGAACAGGTTCGAGCAAAGAGTAGTTTAGTAAAGCAAAAGCCTTGTCACATTAGCATCCTGCCATTGAGCACTTTTGGTACAATCTCAAAGCCCTTGCACATGCTGTCAACATTGAGCAGATTACCAGATAGCCTTTCCTTGCTGCAATATAATGAATGACTCATTCAGATGACCTAAATATATTTCTCAGATATATTTGGTCTTCATCCAGAAAACACCTATGAACCATAAAGGTGAAATGGGTGTCTTTTTATATTAATGGAGAGACTTGGACCCCACCTAAAGGCAGGGGCTGTTTGCCAGGGGAACCAAACATGTGATTAGAGGGTAGTGGGGCCTTTCAACCTCCATGCCCCAATCCCTGTATGGGGGAGAGCAGAGGGGCTGGAGGTTGAATCAGCCAGTGGCCAAGGACTTAGTCAGTCATGACCAGGCAATGAAGCCCTCACAAAAACCCAGGAAAAGAGAGTTATGCTCTTTCTCTCCTTTGTGTCCTGCTTTATGTTGGGGAGAGAAAGCATCTGTGCTTATGAAACCAGAGTGCCCCGACATGCCACTGAGACAGGCCCCAAGCTCCACAAGGATAGAAGCTCCTTTATTTGGGACCTTGCCCTGTGTATCTCTTCATCTGGCTATGTACCCTTTACAGTATGTTTATTAAACTGGTGAATATAAGTGTGTTCCGGAGTTCTGTGAGCTGCTTTATTAAATTAACTGAACCTAAGGGGAGGCTGTTGGAACCTCCACTCTGTAGCCAGTTGGTCAGAAACACAGGTAGCAGCTTGGCCTTGCAGCTGGCATCTGGAGCTGGGGGGTGGAGGGCAGTCTTGTAGGACAGAGCCTTTAACCTGAGGAACCAGGGGCTATCTCTGGACAGATAGTGGCAGAATTGAGTTGAATTTTCTGACACCTTACTGGTGTTCAAGAATTGCTTGGTGTCAGGCATTAGAAAAACCTCCTCCCCACAACACACATCAGAACTGAGTCTGGGAACCCTCATGGACCGGCCTTTCACTTTGAGCCATCCTAGCATTCTCCAACTTCCATCCCAGTCCCACATCAACAAACGTCACATTGCTCCAGCCTAGCCTAGACCCTGCTGAATCTCCAAAGCAGTTGTCTTCAAATTTTCTTGTATATTCCCTTAAACTTTTTGAATACTAATCTAAATGCACCCTTGTAGCTCAGGGAGGAGGAGATTCCCCGCCCGGGGAAAGTCCTCTCTAAATTTGATATGATTGAAGAAAGACAAGGTGAAAAAGTTGGAGGTAAAAGGGGTTACCATGTTTACTCTCACTGCACTCATAGGCAGCTTGGTACACACAGCTGGCAGAAGTGTGCTCCCCAGGCCAGCTACAAGTTCTGCTCCCCAAAACGAGTTTAATTCTCTGGCAGTAGGTCTTAGTCTCTCCTCACTCCCTGCCCTCCAAGCTCCCTGCTCCCATGCTCAGCCTTAATTCTCCAGGACCACTGGGGCTCCACAGCTCTTTCTCCACTTTCCCAGCCATGGCCCGGCCCTTGCTCCCATGCTCCCAGAGCAACTCTGGGTGCAAGTCCCTGGTGGACATCTGACCAATTACAATACCAGGAACAAAGGCAGAAGAGAGAATGGGTATTTCCTCTCTACCCTTCCCCTGGGCAGGTACTCCCTTGACCGATCAGCAGCTCTGTCCCTGGTAAACATCCCAGGGATGTGCAAACATCCTCTTATTATATACACAATGGGTGCTTTTAAGGCCAGGCAAGAATCCTGATTAGAAAGTTCCATTTTCCCCACAACCCTTCATAATTTTTAAATGATATTTGCATCATATGTTTAATTTCCAACAATCCTATGATGCCTATGGACTCTGAATATTTTTTGCCAAAATTTTGGAGCTACATGTTTAGTTCATTCAATTCATAGACAATATCTACCATATAACATAGCAAACCTGGTTCTGATGGTCAAACCAGTCATCCCAAATAGAATCACTTTCTGTCAGATAAAAATCCTATTTCAGTTTTCAATTCCAGTAAGCATGTTAATGCTCCTCAGCAATAACCATCTCACTTCTGAATTCTAACTAGAAGTCAGTGGGTGAATGAATAAGCAAGCCCTAAGACCCTTGCCAAGATTTTGACTCCTGGATGAAATAAGAGACTGTTTCCTTCAATATTTCCTGCTGGTGTTCACAGGACTCCCCTTTGGAACAAGGTTTCCTGTATTTGTCCCTTTGTTCAGTACTCTGGGGCAATGCACCTTAAGATTTAGGATGGGTGAGAGGTATGTCTTTCATTTGTAAATAAGGGGATTTAAAAGAAGTAAAAAGAACCAGCAGACCACAAACTTGGCAAGTCAATTTTAAGAAGGAGTACAGTTGGAAATTGAAGATCTAGAAATTGATTCGCTCAAAATTAACTTATGGGCCCCCAGTGGAAAGTCACTTGTTCTCCTCCAATGGGTAGAAAAGTGTAACTCCTCGCATGGTATTGGGCACATTATGGCATTAGTTTGCCAGCTTTGTGATCCACATCTTGGTTTTAGGAAACTCTCTCACAACTTTATACTTAATTCTTCTCAGTTTTCTGTTACCATTAACTGAGACTTATTTTCATTTTGTCTCCTGAACTGAAGTCTAAACTTCTTGAATGAAGAGGCTGTGAAAACTTACTGCTAGCTTCTCCTTTCCTTCCCTCTGAGAAGAAAACTCAGGCTGTGGTATGTCCTTCCTGGTGGAAAGTTATCTGGAAAACCACCTTGGTAATTCAAAGGTTGGTTGATGAACATAAAAACTGAATTTGGAGTTGGATGGCCTTACTTATGAGTGATGGTGAAATAATGTAGGAATGTGAAGTTACTTGATACAGCTAGGGAAAAGCCTGATCAACCTCACCTGCCCCAACACAGATCACACACCCCTCTGTAGAGTTAAGAATATTTATGGGACAATATGCTTCTTGTTCCAGGGTTTTTTTCAGCCTTCTGTCTTATAAAGATTTCCTACTGGACTTGCTAGAAAAATGGAAAATATATTTGCTATTGTCTACAGTAGTGGGACATGTCAAGCCATCCACTGAGTTCAATTCAGTTTAGCCGTATTTATTACACTCCATGTACCTACGAAGTAAATGAAAGAGACAGGATTTCTGCCCTCAAAGAGTTCACATATTATAGGGAGAATGAGAGTCATACATATAATTGTATTCAATAATGGCTGCTACTCTGCCACCTTCCCAACATCTAAAACCTCCTAAAAGTTAAAAGCGGTTTTCAAGAGGCATTGGGGGTTGTCCACTTGGCTCCACTCTCTGGGACTTGCCCAGTTCTACTCAACCCAATAAACGTTTGAGTTGAATTCTCCCTTGAAAAGCTAACAACTCCATGAAGAACTTTACAGTTGCCTCTTAGTGTTGCTTCATGGCACATTCCTAGTAAATTAATCTCTAAACTAATCTATCCTGATAACAAGATATTATTTGTTTACCATTCCATAAACCAAATCCAGATTTTTACACCCTGCCCTATTACATATGATGAATAAAGTATTCTAAGTGATTTCTAAAGCATTGCTCTTTCCTGAGGGCTTGAGAGGGGCAGCTTTGGGACGTGGCCTGGAGCTGCTGGACAGCTGGGTACTCCCAGGTTTAGGTTTTGATGCAGTGACAGTTGCTTTGGTTTTCACTGTCCTATGGGCCAGCTGACAGGGAGGTTGCCATCCTTCCTACTAACAGCGGGTACTTGGTTGTCCTTTGAAAGGGAGGAAGGTCTGAGGAAGTAAAATCCTCTCGTTTTAAGAACCTAAACAGCAGCTGAATCACAACACCATTTGGCAGTACCTACATGTATGATTCTCTACGGCTCACAAACAGGTTTGATGAAAGAGGTGAATAGTTTGTATTTCTACCTAAAACGTTTTTTTTAAATACTGGAATCATAGTGTAAAGAGTAGACTACAAGTGCTTATGACCTTGGATATCATGTATAAAACCTGATTAATAGTGAAGGTGGGAGGGGACATCTGCACCTGGAAGGTCCAAAACATTAAATGAATGAGCCAGAACTTGCACTGGACTTTCATTCTTTTTGCTTTGTTTCTTTTCTTCCTTTTCTTTTCCTTCCCCACCCCCCAAATTATCAGCTATCTTAGGCTAAATTTGATTTAATTCAAGCAAAGTGGAGAATTCAGTAGGAAATTATATCCTAGCAAAGATCTCTGCCTTCCACCAGATTAGCAGTCTGGCTGCAAAAATGGTATTTTGCCCCATTTTTGAGAATAAACGTGCATTCAAGGGCAGTAAAATGAAAGCATTCCATTAACCTGTACAGCAGCTGAGAAAGAGCCAGGTGCAAGCTTTTGTGGCTAAGACAAGCTTTATTTCTCTCCTCCTTTCCACCATTCTTCCTGAACTCCTGCACCCCACCCTCCACCCAGCACTCCTGCTCCTACATCCCCATGAAAAGTCAGCAAAAAAAAAAAAAAAAGAAATGGCTATGATTAATGGTTAAAGAATACGAGCAGATGTAGAGTTCTTGATACAGTTTAGGTTTGAATCAAATGGACTCTTCTTAACTCCTCTTCTTAAAGCCCCAATAACAGGCCTTTTGCCATCCACCTCCCGCTCCCCGTCCCCTTTCAGAAGCATATTAATTAAAGTTCTGCGACCAGCAGTGAAGAAGGACTGGAGCTGGCTCTCTCAGATCTCTAGCTGTGCCAGGCCCCTGCTTCCTGACTTGGACATGCTGGCAAAATCAATGCAAAGCAACTTGTATGGGAACATCTACCACAACCGATTCCCCTCCCCACAACGCCCATCACCCTATGTCAAAAGAGGATATTCTTCTGTTGTCACATTCTTGGGCAATATTTCAGAAGCTTACTCATCCTGCCATTCACTTCCCCACCCCCACACCTCTGCCTCCAAACAAGACATTAAGAAGGAAACATGAGAGATTTTATTTTAGCCTAATTGAACAATAGCCCTATTTCATCTTGAGTAAGACAAATGGGCTGTCCAACTTCACTTCTCACTTTATCTGTTATGAGGTTCCTCTCTCAACTGTTTATTAAAGTATTAAAAAGCACTTTTTAGCACCTGCTGGTACATTCTATAAAAGAGAGTCAAGGAACAGATAAAGACATATGAGAAAGTTGGAGAGATAAGGTGCCTTTTATGAAACTTCCAATTCCCGACCTATTAGAAAGAAGCTTCCCACTCTATGAATTCAATGGTAAGAAAGAAAAAAGAAAAGAAAAGGCCTTTTTCTCCTTGGCAGCAAAGTGGTTTCTATAGGGCAGACAGCACCTGGCAGGTTTTCTCAGGGTCAGACCAAGGTGGGTAACTAATTGCAGCCGTTAACATCCAGGTGGTAAGAAATTGCCTGAATTGCCAGATCCTAATAAGTCATTAACATCTTTATACTGCATGCACTTTTGAGGATGATTCTCTAATGCACAGAGATGAAACACCTGTCTGTTCTTTCTCAGGCTCTGTCTCCAGCTGATCCTTGAAGAAAAGCACATTCAGATCTTGATGGCTACAACGGTGAGCACCAGCCCGGGAGCAGGGAGCAACCCCTTCTCAGGGTGTTGGCACTGAATGCCGTGTGACCTTACATGAGTCACTAAACCTCACTGCTACCTAATTTCTTCCCTTACAAGATAGAGAAGAAACATATCACACTGGTAAGTGTCTTGATATGGGTAATGAGCAGCCATCTGTTTGATGTATTGAGATTTTTATATAAGAATTAAATGTGAATATCTGCGTGACAGCCACAGTGTTCAAAGCTTTCACTCAACAATTGTAGGCCTATACACTCATACATGTCGTGGCGAGGAAGATAAGATATATATACATGAAAAGAGAAATAAAAGGCATGGCCATATTAATCAAACTTCTACTCCTTGTCCAAGACCCTAGCGATGTCCCTTCCTGATTGCCTCCTCACGTGTCTAAGGTAAACTGTTCACTCCACAGCAGATCAAAGGCATTGTCACCTTGTATGGTCTCTGCCTTTTCAGTCTCCTCTACTAGACCATTAGATTGTAAAAAAGGACTGTGTCCTATTCATTTCTTTATCCCCAGTCCCCAGCGTAGGTCCTGAAATATGGTAGGCATGCGATGTCTGTGCATAAGTAAATGGATGGATCGAATTAATAAATGCCAAATACAGACCATAAGTTCTGTAGTTGTGCTATGGTGGGAAAAGTCCTAGAATAGGATCCAGAAGACCTAGGTGCAAACCATCAGAAATCTACCTTTGGGCTCTCTGAGCCTCAGCACCTGCATCTGAAAGATGGGTATGCTAATACTCAAACAAAACAGGATTGTTGTAGCAATGCAATGAGATAACATAGGTAATGCAGTGCTGAATAAGTTTTAACTCTCTTATCCTGTGCCCCTTTTCCATAAATAGTCAGGACATAGCACTGGAGTTCAAAGGGGAGGCCCAGGATGCAAAGACAGATTTCTAGGTTATCAGAGAAGTAAGAAATTGTAAACCATAGGAGTAGGTGAATTCTCAAGGAGAATGGGGAGAGAAAGAGGCTGATCACAATATTCAGAAAAATACCTACAATTACATGGGGTGGTGTTAGAGAAAAAATTATTCCAAAGTGTGTTAAAATGATAAGGAAGACTTTATTCAGGACTATTGTGATAGGTGTCAAGACTATCATAATAAAGAAGAGGTTCAGCTCATAAACAGTAAGGGCAGCTGGAGATTTAGAGTCAAGGGGGGGAGGGGACACCTGGTGGATGAAAAATTACCAAGGGTATACATCAAGGAGAGGAGGATTCTCACTGAACTGACTTCACAGGACTAGGCAGACAGTAGGCAGGGCCCAAGCACAAGGCCTAGGGAGGAAGAGGGCTCAGGGAGCCTGACTAAAGTTTGGTCAAGGAGAGAACCTTTGTCGGTGGGGAAATCATGGGCTAAAGAAAAGACTAAAGGAAAAGGGTCAGTTCAAGAACAGAATGGTAACTCCATGGAATGTAATGACAAGGCCCAAGAAAATCTTTATTCATGAGTATTTTGGCCTCTAGGCCTTAAGTTTGGGTCATTATTTAAAACATTTGGTTGGGTGATTATAAAAATTCTCAATGCATTTTCAAGTCTATTTACCAAAAATGAAAGATACACTTTGTGGAGGATAAGGAACTTGTAAGTATATCCTTCTCAAAATGTAGTACTCTAGATTTTTTTGGACTTCCGGGAAGATGGCAGCATGAGCAGGGTGGCAGAAATCTCCTCCCAAAATCATATGTATTTATGAAAATACAACAACTACAACTATTCCTAAAATAGGGACCAGAAGATACAGGACAGCACATAGCCTGCATCTACACCTGAGAGGACTCGGCAGCCCACGACGTGGGTAAGATATGGAGCCGTGACCCGGCAGGACCCGAGCACTCCCCCACCCCAGCGCACCAGCGGGAAGAGAGGATTCAGAGCCGGGAGGGAGTGGAAGTACAGGCTCGTGAAATAACCAGCCCGGGTGATTGCGCCGGGAACGCTGACACACATCACGTGCTGTAGCGGAGATTGGAGAGACAGAGGGGCAGGATCTGAGCAGGGAACGCACCAGGGTGCTTGCAGCCAGCTCCAGGAAAGGAAAAAAAAAAAAGAAGAAAAGCGCGCGCTTTTTTCAGCGGTCTTAAAGAGACGGGAGCCCAGCGGAGAAGCCGGATCGCCCCGGCACACTCAGCCCAGCAGGCTGGGAGTCCTGGGGAGTTTTGGACCCCCTAGCTGGTGACTGGGAAAGGGTGGCCGTACTTAGACTTCCCACAGAGATCAACAGCCTCCCATTCATTCCCACCCCAGCCAGAGCTATAAACGGCCCTGCGGAGTGGTGCAGCCCCAGCTGCGGAATAATGGAGCAATAGCGCCACCTACAGCATCCCCGCAGAATCTACTCCCGGTGGGTGTTTTTTTGTTGTTTTTGTTTTGCTTTGTTTCGTTTTGTTTTTTGTTTTTTGTCTTTTCTTCTCTTTCTTTTTTCTCTTCTTTCTTTTTTTTTTCTTTTTTCTTTTCTTTTTAAGGTCTTAAAGAGCCGAGCTGACATACATGGCATCTACCAGTAACCACTTCTATAGCCATGAAAAGACAGAGGAATATGGTCCAGACTAAGATCAACCAGACAACCCCAGAGAGGGAGCCTGAAGGGATGGAAATGCACAATCTTCCTGAAAAAGAATTCAGAATAAAAGTCATAACCATACTGATGGATCTACAGAGAAATGTGCAAAAGCTGAGGGAGGAGGTGAGGGAAGTGAGGAAAGACAATGCAGAAATCAGACAACCGATTGACGGGCTTAACAGCAGACTGGATGAGATGCAACAGACTGTTCATGGAACATAAATCAGAGAACAGGAATACAGAGAAGCTGAGGCAGAGAGAGTTAAAAGGAGCTCTAGGAATGAAAGAATATTAAGAGAACTGTGTGACCAATCCAAACGGAACAATATTTGCATTATAGGAGTACAAGAGGAAGAAGAAAGAGAAAAAGGGATAGAAAGTGTCTTTGAAGAAATAATTGCTGAAAAATTCCCCATGTTGGGGAAGGAAATAGTTTCTCAGACTATGGAAGCCCACAGATCTCACAACACAAGGGACCCAAGGAAGACAACAAGAACACACATAATAATTAAAACGGCAAAGATCAAAGATAAAGACAGAGTATTAAAGGCAGCTAGAGAGAGAAAAAAGATCACCTACAAAGGAAAACCCATCAGACTCTCATCAGATTTCTCAACAGAAACCTTACAATCCAGAAGAGAATGGCATGATATATTTAACGTAATGAAAACAGAAGGGCCTCAAAACAATAATATTGTATCCAGCACGATTATCATTTAAATATGATGGAGGGATTAAACAATTTCAAGACAAGCAAAAGTTGAGAGAGTTTGCCTCTGATAAACCACCACTACAGGATATCTTAAATGGACTGCTCTAGAGGGAAGCACTCCTAAGGCTGAAAAGATGTCACCAGATAAAATAAAATCATAGCCAAGAAAGCAGACCATCCAAATACTAACTAAAGGCAAAGAATAAAACACCTAGTATATAAAGAATGGAGGAGGAAGAATAAGAAGGGAGAGAAATAAAGAAACATCAGATGGTGTTTACAATAACTTAACAAGAAAGTTAAGTTAGATTGTTAGATAGTAAAGAAGCAACCCTTGAACATTTGGTAACCACGAATCTAAAGCCAGCAATGGCAACAAGTACATATCTATATAAAATCACCCTAAATGTAAATGGACTGAATGCACCAATCAAAAGACACAGAGTAACAGAATGGATAAAAAAACAAGACCCATCTATATGCTGCTTACAAGAGACTCACCTCAAACCCAAAAATATACACAGACTAAAAGTGAAGGGATGGAAAAAGATATTTCATGCAAACAATAAAGAGAAAAAAGCAGGTGTTGCAGTACTTGTATCAGACAAAATAGACTTCAACACGAACTAAGTATCAAGAGATAAAGAAGGACATTACATAATGATAAAGGGGTCAGTCCAACAAGAAAATATAACCATTATAAATATATATGCACCCAACACAGGAGCGCCAGCATATGTGAAACAAATACTAACAGAATTAAAAGAGGAAATAGACAGCAATGCATTCATGTTAGGAGACTTCAACACAATACTCACTCCAAAGGTCAGATCAACCAGACAGAAAATAAGTAAAGGCACTGAACAACACACTACAACAGATGGACCTAAAAGACATCTACAGAACTCTACACCCAAAAGCAACAGGATACACATTTTTCTCAAGTGCACATGGAACATTTTCCAGAATAGACCACATACTAGGCCACCAAAAGAACCTCAGTAAATTCAAAAATATTGAAATCCTACCAACCAACTTCTCAGATCACAAAGGTATAAAACTAGAAATAAATTTTAAAAATAAATCAAAAAGGCTCACAAATACATGGAGACTTACCAACATTCTCCTAATGAATCAATGGGTTAACGACCAAATCAAAACAGAAATCAAAGAATTTATGGCGACTCATGACAACAACACAAAGCCACACCTTCTGTGGGACGCAGCAAAGGCAGTTCTAAGAGGAAAGTATAGTGCAATCCAGGCCTATTTAAAGAAGGAAGAATATTCCCAAATGAATAGTCTAAAGACACAATTACTGAAATTGGAAAAAGAAGAACAAAGGAGGCCCAAAGTCAACAGAAGGAGGGACATAATAAAGATCAGAGAAGAAATAAATAAAATTCAGAAGAATAAAACAATAGAAAAAAATCAATGAAACCAAGAGCTGTCTTTGGAAAAATAAACAAAATTGATAAACCCCTAGCCAGACTTATTAAGAGAAAAAGAGAATCCACACATATAAACAGAATCAGAAATGAGAAAGGTAAAATCACGACGGACCCCACAGAAATACAAAGAATTATAAGAGAATATTATGAGAATCTATATGCTAACAAGCTGGAAAACCTAGAAGAAATGGACAACTTCTTAGAAAAATACAATCTTCCAAGACTCTCCAAGCAAGAAACAGAAAAACTAAACAGACCAATCACCAGCAACAAAATTGAATCAGTAATCAAAAAACTACCCAAGAACAAAACCCCTGGACCAGATGGATTCACCTCTGAATTCTATCAGACATATAGAGATGAAATAACACCCATTCTCCTTAAAGTTTTCCAAAAAATACAAGAGGAGGGAATACTTCCAAACTCATTCTATGAAGCCAGAACCCCTCTAATACCAAAACTGGGCAAAGAACTCACCAAAAAAGAAAATTACAGACCAATATCCCTGATGCAAAAATACTCAACAAAATATTAGCAAACTGAATTCAAAAATACATCAAGAGGATCATACACCGTGATCAAGTGGGATTCATCCCAGGGATGCAAGGATGGTACAACACTCAAAAATCCATCAACATCATCCACCACATCAACAAAAAGAAGAACAAAAACCACATGTTCATCTCCATAGATGCTGAAAAAGCACTTGTCAAAATTCAGCATCCATTCATGATTAAGACTCTCAACAAAATGGGTATAGACGTCAAGTACCTCAACATCATAAAGGCCATATATGACAAACCCACAGGTAACATCATACTTAACAGCGAGAAGCTGAAAGCTTTTCATGTAAGTTCGGGAACAAGACAGGGATGCCCACTCTCTCCACTGTTATTCAACATAGTACTGGAGGTCCTAGCCATGGCAATCAGACAAAACAAAGACATACAAAGGCATCCAGATTGGTAAAGAAGAAGTCAAATTGTCACTATTTGCAGATGACATGATACTGTACATAAAAACCTTAAAGACACCACTCCAAAACTACTAGAACTAATATCTGAATTCAGCAAAGTTGCAGGATACAAAATTAACACACAGAAATCTGTTGCTTTCCTATACACTAATGATGAACTAACAGAAAGAGAAATCAGAAAAACAATTCCATTCACAATTGCATCAAAAAGAATAAAATACCTAGGAATAAACCTAATGAAGGAAGTGAAAGACCTACACTCTGAAAACTACAAGACACTCCTAAGAGAAATTAAAGAGGACACTAACAAACGGAAATGCATCCCATGCTCTTGGCTAGGAAGAATAAATATTGTCAAAATGGCTATACTACATAAAGCAATCTACACATTCAAGGCAATCCCTATCAAACTACCAACAGCTTTCTTCAATGAACTCAAACAAATAACTCTAAAATTCATATGGAACCACAAAAGACCCCGAATAGCCAAAGCAATCCTGAGAAGGAGGAATAAAACAGGAGGAATTACGCTCCCTGACTTCAAGCTCTACTACAAAGCCACAGTAATCAAGACAATTTGGTATTGGCACAAAAACAGACCCACAGACCAGTGGAACAGAATAGAACATCCAAACATTACCCCAAACATATACAGTCAATTAATATTTGATAAAGGAGTCTTGGATATACAATGGGGAGATGACAGCCTCTTCAGCAGCTGGTGTTGGAAAAACTGGACAGCTACATGTAAGAGAATGAAACTGGACTACTGTCTAACCCCATACACAAAGGTAAACTCAAGGTGGATCAAAGACCTGAATGTAAGTCAGGAAACCATAAAACTCTTAGAAAAAAAATAGGCAAAAATCGTTTGGACATAAACATGAGCGACTTCTTCATGAACATATCTCCCCGGGAAAGAGAAACAAAAGCAAAAATGAACAAGTGGGACTATATCAAGCTGAAAAGCTTCTATACAGCAAAGGACACCATCAGTAGAACAAAAAGACATCCTACAGTATGGGAGAATATATTCATAAATGATGCATCTGAGAAGGGGTTGACATCCAAAATATATAAAGAACTCACGCACCTTAACAAACAAAAAGCAAGTAATCCAATTAAGAAATGGGCAGAGGACATGAATAGACACTTCTCCAAAGAAGAAATTCAGATGGCCAACAGGCACATGAAAAGATGCTCCACATCGCTGGTCATCAGAGAAATGCAGATTAAAACCACAATGAGATATCACCTCACACCAGTGAGGATGGCCAACATCCAAAACACAAACAACAAGAAATGTTGCCGAGGATGTAGAGAAAAGGGAACCCTTCTACACTGCTGGTGGGAATGCAAATTAGTTCAACTATTGTGGAAAGCAGTATGGAGGTTCCTCAAAAAACTCAAAATAGAAATACCATTTGACCCAGAAATTCCACTCCTAGGAATTTACCCTAAGAATGCATCAAGCCAGTTTGAAAAAGACATTTGCACCCCTATGTTTATCGCAGCACTATTTACAATAGCCAAGAAATGGAAGCAACCTATGTGTCCATCAGTAGATGAATGGATAAAGAAGATGTGGTACATATACACAATGGAATATTACTCAGCCATAAGAAGAAAACAAATCCTATCATTTGCAACAACATGGATGGAGCTAGAGGGCATTATGCTCAGTGAAATAAGCCAAGCCGAAAAAGACAAGTATCAAATGATTTCACTCATATGTGGAGTATAAGAACAAAGAAAAAACTGAAGGAACAAAACAGCAGCAGACTCACAGAACCCAAGAACGGACTAATAGTTACCAAAGGGAAAGGGACTGGGGAAGATGGGTGGGA
>JAQQAC010026012.1:1984213-1997142 GCA_029783875.1 Phataginus tricuspis
GGGGCATGGGGAGGGCTGTACAACTTAGAGAAGACAAGTAGTGATTCTATAGCATCTCACTACGCTGATGGACAGTGACTGTAATGGGGTTGGTGGGGGGGACCTGATGAAGGGGGTAGTTTAATAACCATAATATTGCACGTGTAATTGTAGATTAATGATACCAAAATAAATTATTTTAAAAAAATGTGGTGCTCTAAACCACACACTATTCTTTCCAGGCAAGACTAGACTTAAAGAGTCAACAGTGGAGGTATAACCTCCGTTGTTTCAGATGCACTATTTCTATTATTACATCTTCTGATTGCATTCA
This sequence comes from Phataginus tricuspis, assembly GCA_029783875.1. Taxonomy (NCBI): domain Eukaryota; kingdom Metazoa; phylum Chordata; class Mammalia; order Pholidota; family Manidae; genus Phataginus; species Phataginus tricuspis. Next base: position 1,984,527 of record JAQQAC010026012.1, read on the forward strand.
TGTTTGTAGCAACCACATTTTGCTCCTGGCTCTTACAAAGTCAAGACAATATTACTTATTCTAAAAATGTAAACAAAGTCAGAGACTGTTTAAGAGTAAACTTGCCTGATTAATTTTTTTAAACTAAGTTTCAACTTGGACTTAATTTTGATCTGTCAGAGCTGTTTAAAGGTATTTATTCAGATATCCAAACTTTTAGTTCCCCTCCCAGATTTTTGTCACCTAAAATTCAATTGTCATGCTTTCTGTGTTTCCATACCTTTAATGTTTCTAAGTCAAATAGCACTACACTAGAAATAGAAACCCAGGTAATTCTTTGTTAACCCACCCACCTTGTGATATTTTTATTTCACTGCTTAGAATTATTCTAAACAAAAAGCCACTAAACTGAAAGCTCCTCAAGGGCAAGAATTGTGCTTATTCATCTTTATATTCCTATCATCTAGCTTGGGGTCTGGAAGACAGTTATATCTAACCCGCATTACTCTCCCCATATCCTTAACGAAGTCTTGTCCAACTCTCTGAAACCCAGGTCTGCTGGGTCTACAGCTTTCCTAATTGATGGCCTTTAATCAAGCAAGCAACCTTTTTAGTAAAAGCATCATTTGTTCCTGCCATATACCTTCTGGCTCTAGAAGTACCACTTATCCTAGTCTTCACAAAATATCTGTTTAATTATCATACTACAATCCTGCCCAACATAAAAGTAATCTAATACCCATAGACGTAGACAACTAAGAAATATTTTTAAGAACTAGCCTTACTAGTAGTCTTCATACAATTGACCCCAAGTTTTTCTGGGATTTCTTTACTTCGTTTTACTTATTTTCCCCAGCACTACTCAGGATGAACCTGACCACAGCATCCCTCACTTACCTGTGCATCCTGGGCTTACCCTGTGTCTGAATAGAAGGTGCGACCCATGGGCCATTATTAGAACACGGCGTGTGAAGGGAGCACATTTCGTGGTACCCACTGCACTTTCTTCTGCAGAGTCCTCAGTCTGCCCCTCACAATCCTCCCTGGAGCTTAACTGTGTTGTTGAATAGGGACACAGTTTCCCAGTTCCTCTCATTCCTATTCTCAGATTCTATTCCCGCACTATTCCCCATGCACTGATTCATCCTTGGGTTCAGCCCTCAGCTCTACATGGACACACAGTCTCCCACCCCGCACTCCTCACCAAGAGAGGAGCTGGGGTCGGCACTTCAGCCAAGCTCCCTGTCAGGCCTCTTGGGCCTATTTCAGGCCTATCCTGGAGGTTTTTTCAGCATAGACAGGGAGAGACTTTTTCTGGACACAGTTTCTACCTTGCTTCTCTTTTGGAAGTGGAAAAAGAACATGCTTCAGTTACCCATCAGGTACCATAAACCATCATAACTGACATTTATAGAGGAGTGCAGTTCATAAGGCAATTTCCCACAGAGTCATAATAAATTCACACTATAATTTAATTTTCATTACTTCGACGCAAAAACTGCACTGCAAAGTCAGTTGTCCTACCCAAAATCACCTAATTGATAAGTGACCAAGTGACAAACCCTGGTCCATTTGACTCCCTGCTCTTCCCTTCATACTGCCTATATCACTGTTCACTCACCTTATGTTCCTGGGCCCTGACTGTGGCAAGTCCTAGGTTAAGTGCTAGAATATTCTAGTGAACAAGGTATGGAGCTTTCAGTTAAATAGGAAAGACATAAAATAAACAAATACTTGCAGTTGCTACAGGTGCCAAGAAGAACAATTACTGCATAGTGGTTAAAAGTTTAGTCTCTAAACCAGGTATTTGTGTTTGAATTTATACTAAGTGTGTAATCTTTGGGAAGTTAATTAACTTGATGTCTGTATCATAAAGTGAGAATGGTAATATTACTATCAACCTCACCTCTGAGGACTAAATGAGTTTATACATATTAAGTGCTCATAATTTGTGCTCAAGAAATACTAGCCATGGTGACAGGGAGCTCTGAAAGAAAGAGGATCTTAACCTATGGGGATGGGTGTGGGATAGGAGTTGGTGAGGTTAAGAAGTTTTCTGAAAGAAATGGAATTGAATCTGAGGCCTAAAGGATAAGTAGAAATAGGCTTGTAGGGCTGAGTGCATGTGAGAAGGAGGGAGAAAGAGAGTTTTGGGGGAGGGGCAGGGGCAGGGAGAGGAGAGCAGGCAAAGAGAACAGCACATGCATAGGACTCATGAGATATGGCAACTGTCAGCGCACTCTGTAGTCTGAGGAGTTGGCCCCATTCCTAGATCTACTAAAATACTCATCAGGTTAAAGGTTAGGAAGTTTATCAGGGACAGAAAATTTAAGGCTTTTAGCTCCTGTCCGATCAGTCAATTCTTCTCTGTCTCAGCAACACATAATGGTAAGAGCACAAACTCCAAAGGAACACTGGCCTGATGCTCTGGTTCAACTCATATAAGCCATAATTCTGGCCATTCCATCTTATTCCTAGGCCTCAGATTCTTTCTCTATAAAAAAAATGACAACAATTCCTACCTCAAGTGCTGTGAATTCCTTTAATATAAAAGTTTTGTGAACCTACTCAGGTTGAATTCCCAGCTCTGCTATTGTGAGGTCTAGAATAAACTCCTTAACCACTCTGAAAAAAATTAGTTTTCTCATCTGTAATGTGGGGATGATAAGAATAATGTCTCATAATACTTTTCTCCCCAACTTTTTATTTTGAAAAATAAATCTATGAAATATTTAAAGAATACATTTATAAGCTTCAGGAAGAGTCACCAACAGCTCACATTTTGCCATGTGTTTGCTCATTCTCTATGTGTTCAGATGTGTGCACTGTGTGTATATTGCAGACAGCATGACATTTCCCCCTTAAATGTTTTAGCATGCATCTCCTAAGAATATATTCACCACACCATTATTACACCTAAGACATTTGCCATTGATTTAAAATAAGCGGTACATATCTAAATTCCTCAATTATCCCCAAAATGATTTTCATCACTTTTTTAAAAAATTCAGAATCCGAACAAGCTTCATGTGTTGTATCTCTTTTGTTTCTTTTAATTTAGAACACTCTGATTTTTTGGAGGGGTTGGAGGGACTTTCATGACATTAACACATTTGAAGTATTCATGCTAGTTGTATTCAGATTGTCCCTGGATTAGTTTGACTATTTACTCATTTTTAAATTCAGGGTACATATCTTTAGCAAAAACTGTATAGGTTATGGGGTGACACAAACAAGATGGGATAATAGAAAGCCCCAGAACTTGTTCCTCCATAGACACACTGACTTAACAATAGAGAGTGAAAAGCCTTTATGAGAACTCCAGAAACCAGTTTGGAAATCATATTATCTGAGGCAATTTCAAGCCAAGAACAACCACATTGCAATGACTTCATTTCAACCACATCAGCAGGTACATTGATGATGAACCCCCTCAGATTTTGTTTATCTAGGAAGCTCCCCTGTACTTGATGAGCAGCTTTCTCAAGTTTCTTTTTCTCATACTGGGGAAGGTCCCATATGTTTTCACCATATTTCTCAGCAGAAATATTCCAGGCAAAAAGAGAGTGGAATATATTCAAAATGCTGAAAGAAAAACATTGCCAAACAAAAATATCTGGCAAAATGGTCCTTCAAAAATGAAGGGGAAATAAAATGTTTTCAGATAAACAAAAGCTTAGGGGATTCATCATCACTAGACCTACCTTTATAAAAATTGCTAAAGGGAGTCCTTCAAGTTGAAACAAAAGGATGTTTGACAGCACATTAAAGCATATGAAAATATAAAGCTCTCTGGTAAAGGTAAATATATATAGACAAATATAGAATATTATAATACTGTGATGGTGGGCCAAAAATCACTTTGAATTTAGGCATAGAATTAAAAGAGAAAAGCATAAAAAATAACTGTAACTATAAAACCATATTAATACAAATTATAAGATGTAATTAGTGACATTGACAACATAAAGCTGTGGGGAGGGGGGGAGAGATGTAAAAAAATACTGTTTTTTTTGTGACTGAAGACAATTTCAATATCCCACCATCAATAATGGGAAGATGAACCAGAGAGATCAATAAGGAAACAAAGGACTTGAATAACACTAAATACCAATTAGGCTTAACAGGTATAAAACTCCACTCAACAGCAACAAAATACACATTCTTCTCAAGTGCACAAGGAACATAGATCACATATTAGGCCACAAAATAAATCTTAACAAGTTTAAGAAGACTGAAATCAAACCAAGTATCTTTTCTGACCACAGTGGAATGGAACTAGAAATCAATAGCAGAAGGAAAACTCAAAAATCCATAAATATGTGGAAATATTATATACAATAAATAAAATGATATATTCATTAACAACCAATGGGTCAAAAAAGAAATCAAAAGGGAAATTAGAAAATATCTTCAAACAAATGAAAACAGAAACACAACATAACAAAACTTATGGGATGCAGCAAAAGCAGTACTAAGAAGGAGGTTTTTATTAGTAAATGCCCCCATTAAAAGATCTCAAATCAACAATCTAACTATATACCTCAAGGATCTAGAAAGAGAACAAATGAAACCCAAAGTTAGCAGAAGGAATAGAAGGAAATACGTCAACAGATAAGGTTCATATATGAAAAGCCCCCAGCTAACATCTTCCTTAATGGTGAAAAATTCCAATCTCTCCCTTTAAGATCAGGAACAAGGTAAGAATATCCACTCTCCCCACTTCTAGTCAACATAGTACTGGAAGTCTCCACAAAAGCAATCAGGCAAGAAAAAGAAATAAAAGTTATTCAAAATTGGAAAAGTCATCCAAGTTGGAAAGAAAGTAAAATCATTTCTGTTCACAGATGACACAATCTTACACATAGAAAACCCTAAAGATTCCACACACAAAAAAACTGTTCAAACTAATAAATTAATTAAGCAAAGCTGCAAGATACCAAATCAACACCCAAAATATGAGTTACTTTCTATATATAAGCGATCCAAAAAGAAAATTAAGGAAACAATCCCACTTATAATAACATTAAAAGAATATGATACTCAGTAATTTCTGAAAGAAATTATAAAGAAGATATAAATAAATATGTATGAAAAGGCATCCCTTATTCATTGAACTGGAAGACTTAATATTAATAAAATGTCCATATGACCCAAGGCAATCTACATGTTCAATTTAATCACTATCAAAATCACAATGGCATTATTTTGCAGGAAAAAAAATCAGCTCAGTGGCTTTATCCTTTCTTGGTGCTGCATGTATAAAAGTAGTACCACATCTTTCTGTTTCCGTCCAGATTTCTTTCAAGTACTGAAAGTTTGCTTTATCAAATTTTGCTTAAATTAAATAGGAGTACACTGGAACCTGGATATCTTGTAGCTATTTGATTGTTTTTTTAAGAGATTTGACCAGGAAAGAACTTGCTAGAGCATATTTTAAAACCAAGTCATAAATCTGAGAGGGAACTTAAAATTATATAAAATCCATGGCATTGCCTAGATAATGCTCTAATCTTTTAAACATACTACCAGAAAATTTGAAAAATTGGACTTCATCAAAATTAAGAATTTCTGCTCTTTATAAGACATTGTCAAGAGAATGAAAAGACAAGACACAGACTGAGAGGAAATATTTACATAGCATATCTGATAAAGGACTTGTATCCAGAATACATACTTCCAAAAATTCAATAATAATAAAATGAACTCCCCAATTATTTAAAAGTGGGCAAAAGATCTGAATAGACACTTCATCAAAAAGATACACAAATGGCAAATAACCCCAGGAAAAGATGCCAAACAAAATTAGTAAACAAAAGCATCATTAATCATTAGGAAAATGCAAACTAAAACCACAGTGTAATACTTCTACATATATGTTAGAATGTCCAAAGTTAAAAAGACTGACCATAGCATCTATTGGCAAGGTTGTGAAGAACTGGAACCCTCAAACACTGCTGGTGGGAATGGCAAATAGAGCAACCCCTTTGGAAAGCAGTTTGGCGGTTCTTTAAAATTTAAACCCACCTGTACCATAAGTCCCAACCATTTCATTCCTTGGCATATACTCAAGAGAAATTAAGGCATATCCATAAGACTTGCACACAAATGTTCATAGGAGCTCTATTTGTAATAATCCAAAACTGGAGGCAGCCCAAATGAGTATCAATAGGTGACTTGACAGTTTGTGGTGTAGCCACAAACAGAATACTGCTGAACAATAAAAAGAATGAACTACTGATGCACACAACAGCATGGATAATAAGCTGAGTGAAAGAAGCCAGATAAAAAAAAAGAATATATAATGCATGATTCCACTACATAAAACTCCAGGAAATCCAAAGTAATCTTTAGTGACAGATGTGGTCCCCTGGGGATGGGGAAAAGGAAACTGGGAAGGGCTGGCCATGGGAGGAAGGCTTACAGAGAGGCAGGAGGAAATTCTGCCAGTGACAACATGACTGTGGGGATGGATTTTCACAAGTGTACACGTCTGCCAAAAGTTATCAAATTGTATACCTTAATCGTGTGCAATATATTGTATGTCAACTACCACAATAAAGCTGCCTATTAGATACAAAAATTACCAGATGGTTTACACTATTTCTACTGGAGAATGGGCTTCACTGTGTTTTCCTTATTAGTAGACCTCTTTGCCTAATAAATAATTTACTATGCACCACAAGTAGAAATCAACCCATTGCACTTTTTCTCTTCTTATTTTGCTAGTATTGCCCTCAGACGTTAGTAACCAAAGTTCTAGAGATTTGCTTCCACCCTCTGAATGTATTTCCACAGCTGCCAGTGGGTGGAGGCTGTCCAAGCCCTTCAACAACTGCTCAAACAGCTGAGAGAAGCCGGGGGTTGGGGAGGCACCGTGCGGCTTTAGCGAGGGCTGGGGGCTGAGAGAGTGGCCCACACCTGCCACAGGCCGCTGTGCTGAAACTCAGCCCCACTTGGGGTCAGGTAGGGGTGACTTCAACACCTTAATAAGGAGGCCAAAAACCCATCTTTGATAGCATTTCAAGGCCTTCTTTCTCCTGTCCTACTGACCTCTTAGACTTCATAATCTTTTGAGGAGCCCATTGTCTTATCAGTCTGCCACCATCTGAAACTTGCTCACAGACAAGGGCTGGTTAGCAAGTCTGTGCCTTTGTTTCCTAAAACCAGAGAAAGAGGATCTTTGACCTTGTTTCTAAGCACTGTAAACAAAGACCTTCCTGGCTGCCAGGAAGCTCAAAGGGCTCCTTAAGCAGGAAGTTTTCTGGCCAGTAGTTGAAATGACATCATGCTTCCTCCTGGAATCCAACCATAGATTAAAATCAAGTCATTCAATTTACAAAGAGAGAATGCTCCCGTCTCCTGCCAGCATTCAGGGGTTGCTGGCTTTCACAGAGATCAAGGAAGAGAAGAGCGTATTTGAACTTAAGCTTTGAGAATGTATCTTACATTATCTCCACTTAATTCCTGATAATATGCAAAGATTTTCCATTCCAAATCGCCTGGTGTCAGAGCAAGGGGTGCTCCTCGGTTATCTTTTCTGAGTTTTCAAATTGAGTGTTTAACCAGACTTGGCAGTAGGCAGGTGGGTCTCATTAGCTGATAATGGGACAATCCTTCAGGGCTCTCTAATAGTGTGAAGTGGATGGAAAAAATTAATTATCTTCATCTTTTTACCTTATTGATCACAATTTTACATGGGCAAGATAAATATACTGTGATCTAGCAGATAGAAAGGAGCTCCCAGGAGCTGTTCAAAATGAGCCTTTTATAGGCAGAAGAAAGCTAGAATAAAGAAGTTATACTAGGCAAAAAAGTGGATTGGTTATTGTGAGGTTACTTTCTTTTAGGGGATGGCAGGAGTCTATGAGGCAGATTACCTAACTAGTGCTGAGGTGATTTGTGATTGGTTTAAGAGTCCATTTTCTGGGAAAGTCAAAACTATAATTAAGCCTCAGTTTGGTGATGTGGGGCTTAGCAAAAGTGATTCCATTTTGGGTGTTGTCTTGTTTTTAAGCCACTTATAATTGATGTTTTTCCAAAGTCCCCTTTTCCCCAGTTAAGGAAATCTCAAGACAATACACCTAATTACAGATAATTTCACCAAAATACTAGATACACTTAAAAATTAAAACAGTAAAAAACAGAACACTCACATGATAGAAGTTTGTTTTGGCAGTCTGATACATTTTTTAATTCTGTATTTTTTTTAATATCTTAAAAACATGATTTGGTTCCAAATGAGTAAACTTATTATTTTAAAATATACTACAAACACAAATTACAATCTATTACTAGGAATCTGCATTCATTGGCCCATAGATTATTTAAAACCACCTCAAAATTCTCCTGTTCTTCAGTAAAATGATTCCAAACTTGGAAATAAGTGAAAAGGATAATTGGGTGACTTTTTGATCACAGTAGGCATTTTCTAGTAAGTTCATCCTATGTGCAACATTATTTGAGTTATTATCCCAATTGATTAGGGGCCTAGAACTCATAAGTCTGTAAAATTAGAGCTTATAGAGAAATTGATAAGTTATGATATCTGTTCCTCTAAGTGATAACTCAAAGGTTATGATGTTATTGCCCAGCAGGACATTAACCAATTTTACATCTAATTTAGCAATCTTATTTCAGCATTCTTTTTTCTACAGACTATATACATTGAATCAGCTTTGTTATTGTCTTGACAATGGGTTTCAGCCCCAGACAATTTCATGATGGATTCAGTGAGTTTTCAAAGGACAATGGAATGTTCTTGGGGTAAAAGTGTTTATTACCTGGTTTTGTTCTCCCTGGATACGTTGAGCACTAGAATTATATCTGCATGTCTGTAATCCTCCTTCATCTCTGCCTCCATCCAGAACACTGGGCAGAGCTCTTCATATAGTGTCTCAGTCAGTAATAGCTTATTCCCCATGGGTGTGGAAGCAGTAGTCTAGCAGCAGGCCAGTTATATCATCAAGTAGTTTAGGGTCAGGTGAGGATCCTGGCCATAGGAACTTCCATTTTTCCCACAGTTATTCTGCCAGTTCCCTCATAAATGAATTAAATAAAACCTTGATGCATTCTATCTATCATATGAGAACTGTCTTTTTAACAGTTTTAAAAATTATGCCTGACACTCTACCAGCATTTAATAGGATTTGAAGTAGCAGAATGATCCCATTTTTAACTATTTAAGAATAGACCTGTCTTAGTGCAGGTTCCCCAGAAATAGAACCTATGAAAGGATTTGAGTACAGTAGCTTATTTTGCAAATGCAAGGACCACTGGAAAGGAAGTGGGGAAATGACACAGGGAATGGAAGTGAGGGGCTACAGATCATGCCACCCCAAAAATATGCCACTTTGGCATGTGGATTATTTTGAGCTGAAAGCAATCGAGACCCCACAGACTCAGGAGAAGCATCATCCTTCCCCACCACCTGCCTAAAAGAAAGTATAAATTTCCCCCTTTGTGGGGGAAAAAAATCTACATTTATAGAGGAAATTTCCATTGGGAACGGTTCTTGTGAGAAATGAGCTACTATGAGAGATAACTTTTTTCACCTGAGAGACTTATCTGCATGCAACACAACCTTTGTTTACCATACATTTCCTCCTCTCATCTACCAGTAAAGTGCCTCCCTTCCCCCCAGAAGTCCCGAACCCCTATACCTTTCCTTAGCTCAGGATGGCATGTAAATCTCAATCATCTGGCTGCCTTTTGAGTCTTAAACCTTTGTGAAATTCTAATCGTAATCTCATTAAAATAAAATGTACATTTTTCTTCCCCGTGGGCTTTTCTGTGTACATTCTGGAGAAGGACATGCACACTGAGAGGGATGGCTATATAATGGAACTGTCAGTCATGGCCTCACCTTGTCAATCAAAGAATGCAACAAAAAGTCCTCCTGCCTAAAGGCTCAGGGCCTTTGTCAACCTTGACTCTGGTCCACTCCTCCCTTGGAGTTTATTCAAATAAACTTTCATTCTGCTTCACTATTGTCTCTCTGCCTTTCAATTCTTTGTTTCAGCAGAGACAAGAACCAAGGAGAACAAACACAACCATTTAACAGATCATTAAGCTTACCGCCATCATGGGTGATGCTGGAGCTTAATCCCAAAAGGAAACTGCAAGAAACAGTGTAAAACACACATGCCGGAATTATCCCACCCAAGGAGAGTGGCGCTGGGGTATTTACACCAACTCCTCTCAGTCATTGATTAAAGACTGTTCCTGGGTAGTATAATAATAAGTGGCAGCTTTTCTCAGTTCTGAATAAAATTCTCAGGCATGAAGAGACAGACACAGACAGTTGGAACAAGGCATGTGTGGAGGGCACTTGAAGATTATTTCTTATTTTAAAAGGAAGCATTTCCACTCAAGAAGTAATGTCATCTTAGAGGTAATAAAACACAAGTTAAATACATCAACTTCCTCATAAAACAAAGGAGATTTTTTAAAGAAAAATATCCAGATTTGCATCTTTTCATCAAAGGAATTTTCCTTAAGATTAGGCAAATTCAAAATACTCAGAGCAAATATGACAAAAACCCAAGTTATCAGAGCACAGTACCATTGATTACCTAAGAAACATCTATTGCCAGATCATGGAGAGCTCTGGTAGTACATTTGCCATCAGAATTAAATTTAACTACATGAGATGGTAAATGACCTTTTTGCAGCCTGAATGGAAATTTCTGATCAAATATGTCTAGAAGTATATATAGAATTTTTAAAAAAAACTATATCTAGAACTTTCCATAATTAAACAAAAAAATGTACAAAGTATTGTCTTTGTTTTGCCTGAGGTTTCGATGCTGGACAAGTTCACTATGGATTCAGTGAGAACAAGAAATGACAACGCAACATTCTTGGGGTAAAAGGGTTTATACCGCCTTTATTCTCACGGAGTAGGTTGAACACAAGGATTACGTCTGCAGCCGGCAGTCTGCAGGTCCACAATCCGCCTCCACATCTGTGTCTGCCCAGAGCACCGGCAGAGACGAGTGTGGAAGCAGCAGTAGGCCGATTACATCATCAAGTAGTTCAGGGTCAGGTGAGGATCTTGACCATAGGAACTTCCATTTTCCCTACACTCCAAATTTTAAAATTATTGATTTGATGTGGCTTAAAAAAAAACTAAACTAACAATTTTTGTTTACCTTAAAAGACAACTTCTAGGTAGAAAAAAGAATGAAAACTATGGACTACACCATTATATTTATAAAACGAAAACTTCTATGTGGCCTGACTGGTAGAAAACACCCATAGGGGTGGGAGGGTGTGAGGGAGGTACTTTTCCAGTGGTCCGGCTCAGCTGTGTTGCTCTGAGGCATTTGGAAAATCTACACTAAATAATGGTAATAGCTAATACTGTACATTGTATAACCTAAGAGGTAATTACTCTTCTTTTTTAGCGTAATTTAAAAAATTTATTTTGGTATCATTAATCTACAATTACATGTGCAACATTATGGTTATTAAACTACCCCCTTCATCAGGTCCCCCCCACCAACCCCATTACAGTCACTGTCCATCAGCAAAATGAGATGCTATAGAATCACCACTTCTCTTCTCTGAGTTGTACAGCCCTCCTCGTGCCCCCCCCAAACATTACGTCTGCTAATTGTAACGCCCCTTTTTCCCCCTCGTCCCTCTCTTACCAGCCATCCTCCCCAGTCCCTTTTCCTTTGGTAACTGTGAGTCCATTCTTGGGTTCCGTGAGTCTGCTGCTGTTTTTATCTTCCAGGTTTTTTTTCTTAGCTCTAATGCTCCACATAGGGGTGAAATCATTTGATACTTGTCTTTGTCGGCTTGGCTTATTTCACTGAGCATCATACCCTCTAGCTCCAATCATGTTGTTGCAAATGGTAGGTTTCATTTTTTTCTTATGGCTGAATAATATTCCATTGTGTATATGTATCACATCTTCTTTATCCATTCATCTACTGATGGACACTTAGGTTGCTTCCATTTCTTGGCTATTGTAAATAGTGCTGCGATAAACGTAGGGGTGCATCTGTCTTTTTGAAACTGGCTGCTGCATTCTTAGGGTAAATTCCTAGGAGTGGGATTCCTGGGTCAAATGGTATTTCTATTTTGAGTTTTTTGAGGAACCTCCAAACTGTTTCCACAATGGTTAAACTAATTTGCATTCCCACTAGCAGTGTAGGAGGGTTCCCTTTTCTCCACATCCTCGCCAACTTTTGTTGTTGTTTGTGTTTTGGATATTGGCCATCCTTACTGGTGTGAGGTGATATCTCATTGTGGTTTTAATTTCCATTTCTCTGATGATTAGTGATGTGGAGCATCGTTTCATGTGCCTGTTGGCCATCTGAATTTCTTCTTTGGAGAAGTGTCTATTCATGTCCTCTGCCCATTTCTTAATTGGATTATTTGCTTTTTGTTTGTTGAGGTACATGAGTTCTTTATATATTTTGGATGTCAACCCCTTATCGGATATGTCATTTATGAATGTAGTGTCCCATACTGTAGGATGTCTTTTTCTTCTACTGATGGTGTCCTTTGCTGTACAGAAGCTTTTCAGCTTGATATAGTCCCACTTGTTGATTTTTGCTTTTCTTTTCCTTGCCTGGGGAGATATGTTCATGAAGAAGTCGCTCATGTTTATGTCCAAGAGATTTTT
>JAQQAC010026012.1:1997642-2012777 GCA_029783875.1 Phataginus tricuspis
AATTCAAACAAATTAAAGCTACTCTATGCCAGGTACTGTGCTGGGTGCTAGGGATACAAACAGAAATAAACATGCTCCATGTCCTCAAATTGAGATCAGATTAAATGACTTTACCCCAGATTTGCTTCTGATTCTATTTTAGGGCTTCAAGAGAAGGGAAGGAAAGGTTACTAACCCTTACCTAGTACCTACACCACTTAGTACCTACCATACTATGATACTTAGTACCTATGATACTTTTCATGTATCATCTTATATTAACAACAATAATCTTAAGTAAATATTATCTCTCTCTTACAAAGGAGGAACCTGAGGCACAGAGTTGCAAATTTGGTTAAAGTTACATTATAGAGCCTATATTATAACTCAGATCTTTCACCTACACCATGCTAGCTAATAAAGGAGTAAGAGCATTAATTTCAACTTAGGCAACTTTGAGAAGGTCCTTACAGTGAAAGGATTTAAGACAGACTTTGAAGGTTAGGAAAGAAAAAGCATTTGAGGCAGAGGGAAGAGCAGCCCTGAAGGTATAGTACTGAGAGAAGGTCTGGCACAGTCAGAGGACAAGCAGTCCTATGGGACTAGTAGTGTGCTGGGGAGAGGAGCTTTGGAAACAAAACTGAAAAGGCAGGTTGGTGTCAAACCACAGGCTTCAAAGTGTTGCATCACTTTCCTCCAGACTTCTCTGAGCATTTCCACTTTTCAAACGAAGTTCCTTCCTCTCTGTGACTTTAGCACATTTATGTCATTTCATGCATTAATCACACTTTAACAATAGTTAATGATTTTATACTCCAAGCACTGTTGTAAGCACTTTATATGTATTAATTCATTTCATGCTCACAGTAATCCTATGAAGCAGGGTACTTTTATTATCAACTTAAAAATGAGGCATGGAAAAGTTTTTAAAAAATTGTACAAAATCAAATAGTAAGTGGCCGCATGGGATTCACACCAATCTGCTCCAGAGCCTGAACCCCTCATCTCTCCAAGATCTTTTTGTTTCCACCATTAATGAGTAAGTTCCTTGAAGCCCAGATGAAAATTGTTTTTGTTTTTTTGTGGGGGGTGAGGAGTAAAGAGGAGGGCGCTTTATATTCTCAGCACCTAGGACAGTTCCTGGTACATAGTAGGCATTCATAAACATTCGTGCAGTTGAACTGGCCTTGAATACTTACTTTTAACTAAAGTCTGGATGGTTTTTCCCATAGGTCAGGGGTCAGCAAACTTTCTCTGTAAAGGGCCACATAGTAAATATTTTAGGCTTTGCAGGCCATAAGGTCTCTGTTACAATTATTCATGTCTGCCCATATGGTGTAAAAGCGGCCAGACAACTCTTAAACAAGTGAGAATGGCTTTGTTCCAATAAAACTTCCTTTACAAAAACAGGCAGTTTGGGGGCCATTTGGCCCTTCAGCTTTACTTTGCTGATGGATGCTACAGATGAAAGGAATACAACAAAGGTTTCTAAACAGGAGAAGTGAAAAGGTTGACATTGTGTTTTAAGAAGATAACTCTGATGACAATGTAATGAGATGGAAAAGAGCTAGGACTTTCAGTACTGCAATCAGAAATGATGTCCCGCCCTCTTTTATCTTTTTGTAATTATTCCAGAACTGTGCTGTCCAACACAGATACAACTGAGGCCACAATACGAGCCACATATGTAATTTGAAAGTTTTGTAGAAGCCACATTAAAAAAATTAAAAGTTTAATTTTCATATCTGATTCAACCCAAAATACCTGAGACACTGTCATCTTAATATATGATCAGTATAAAATTTGAGATATTTTACATTCCTTCTTTTTCACAGAAAGTCTTCTAAATCCCATGTGCATTTTACTCTTACATCAATTCCGATTAGCTCCATTTCAAATGTCCAGTAACCACATGTGGCTCCCATATTGGGCGGCACAAAAGAATGAGCAACGGAACCTACACATTTCCATCGGCAGCTGCTGGTTTGGCTGTCATCTCCTTCCCTGGCTTCCGGGTGATTTTGGACGTTGTTCTGAACTATATACGAGTTCCACATTACTGGCAACCCAATAAATCAGTGTCCTCATGTTTTCATGTCACATCTCCACAACCATTTAGTTTGCAAATACATTTTTACATTTGATCCTCATAACAACTATGTGGGCTGGTCCTGCTAAGTCAGTTTTACAAAAGAGGACGCTTACGGTTCAGAGAAGAAACAGCCCATCAGTGGTGGAACTGAGACAAAACAAACGTGACTTCTGGTCAAACCTAAGAAAGCCCCAGTAGCACCATCTTCTTAGTCAAGCTGTAATTTTGCCTTTATCTGTGAGACCGACCTTCACGTCCTTCCTCCCGGGGCTGTAAACCCGCCACCACCGCTGCATCCCCAGCAAGGTCTTTTGCAAGTAGGCAGATGTTGTTGAATGAGCAGGAATGAGGAAATCTATGGGTTTTCTCTATTGTTTATTGTCAGTTAAACGTAACTATTTCATTTTTCGTAACATGTGGAAGAGAGGCAATACACCATAGAACTGCTTATTTTCTTCCAGTTGAAGCTTAAATTTACTTCGCATGTAATTGAAAAGTAGTGTGAAAAAAAGACTGGGCGCCACGACCTGAATCGCAGCGCCGGCCCTGCAGTGAACTCGTAAATTCTGTAACCTTCCAGGAAATGATGTAACCTCTCTGGACCACAGTTCTCATCTGTCAAAAGGTGACAGTAAAGCTATCATCTCCAGGATTCCGTTCAGAGCTAAGAACTGGGAAAACTAACTCGGGGCGGGCCCTCCTCCTATGTCCTCGGGCGCTCCCTTGGGGCCCTCGGCAACGGCCGACGTGGTGGGGGCCTGGGAACCGTTAGGTCCCGGCCGGGTCGCTCTCGGCGCCGCGGGGCCGCCGGCCGACACCCCGCCGCAGGCCGCGGCCCACTGGCCCGGGCCGCCATCTTCCCCGTTGGCCAGACTTCAACGGCCACCCGCGGGCCCCGGGTAACTCGGACCTCACTCGCCTCTCCTCGCAGTCTTTGCATTTCACCTGCAACGGGACTAGCTGCTGGAACAGAACCTGGCTCCTGTCGGACCGCTGGCCCTGCCGGTGTGCGGAAGAGTCCACGAGGCCCGGCCCGCGGTACTAGCCGGAAAGGCGGCCGGTCCTGCTAAAATTCGAGTCTGGCGCCCGGCTTCCGCTGAGGAGGCGGGGAAAGAGAAACAGCGCGAAACGGAGGAAGTTTGGACCTCGCCAGCCACTATCAGTCTCTTCCGGGTTTTCGGAGAACGGGGCGGTTGTTCCGGGCATTCACCTGCGTGCCGGGAGCCGACGCAGCCATACTTGTTAAGGGAAAAGGACCCGCGGGAACGTGAGAACTTTTTCTTTCTTCACCCGCTGCTTGCTTGCCACCCGAAGCGAGCCGCGAACTAAGGCGGCCTCTGCGCCGCCGCCGCACGCCACTGGCTTCCCAGCTGAGGGTCGATGCCGTTACTATGTGGAAAAGAAGAATCGGTTCTGCAGGATGGTGGCGGCAGCAGGGAGAAGGTTCTGCGGTGAACACGCTGGAGCCGCGGAGGTCTGGTTATCGCCCTGCCCTCTCGAAAGTCGGAAATGAGCTTCCTGGTCCGGCACTTGCGCTCTGATAGATTTCTGCTCCTGTCGCCTGGATTTTCCAGTTTTTCCTGTAATAAACGCAGTCCTGCCCGCCCTGGTGATGAGCCCTAGTGAAGTGCAGTGTTTTCTTGTGCTAAGTGTCAGCAGTTTTCGTTTATCTTGAAAGTGACTCCTGGTAATAATAGATTGTAGTTTTACCCCACACTACCACTTCTTATTCTCTGCCCACTATTCCGCCTTCCCGATGGGAGGTGGTAGTTTAAAAAGAATAGTAGTCAGAGATCCCCCAATTGTGTTCTAATGGTTTCGTCAACGATAACCACATTTTGTGAATACGGTTTCGAGAAAGTTTTAAAATATTTATTTGGATGTACAATCTTTTGAAAGCAACTTATAACTACTTTGCTGAAAAAGGGAAGGAAATATTTAAAAACATGTAAGAATTGACTTCTTTTAAAATCGAAAACAAAAAAAGCCTACAATTTTGTTGGATAATACAGTTACGTGTTTAATTGTACCGTCAAACTACATATATAACTGTGTGTGTGTATAGTATGTGTTTCTTGAAGATGTATATGATAGAAAAGTTAAAATACGAACAAGAGAAGCAGTATGTTTGTAGAAAAAGAACATGTTTAATAGGTTTTTAAAAAGATTAAACCAACCAAATACACAAGCATCTGGTTTCGTGCCTTCTGAATGTCCAGTATATTTATTTTTCTTTGTTAGTCGGATGGCTTGACCTTCTGACAATGTCCAGTGCATATCAGCTCCCAGAGCCCCTTCATCTGTTACTAGACATCATAGCCATAGCTCTACTTCGTATTTTGATTTGACTGGTAATTGCCTAGAGGGATGGTACTGAAACGAGCATATTCCTGTGTTGGAATGTGGGAGACCTGTGACTTACAGGTAAGAACCGAAGTAAACTCACGGTTTGTGTTGGCTGATTTTGAGGGATCAGCAAACATCCCTTGATCTAAGAGTGAGATTTATGATAGAAGTATCTGTTCTCACTCTAAGACCTTACGCTTCACCTTAACTGGGATCTGGAAGGTGACTATAATTGGTGACAATAGTAGAATGTGAATAGATCCTTACACGCTGATCAGTATTTCTAGAGAGGAATGACATCATGCTGTTACTAGTTCTTCGAAGAAAAACAAGCGGAAACACTTTCCAAGACCAAGATTTGATTTTTAATTGTGTGCATCCTACTAAATCTGTAATTTATGATACAATCGTTACATTCGTATAGTTTTTCTTAAGTAGTGTATGTAGCTGAGACCACTTGTACACATTTTTACCTAGTGTTTCTTAACTGGGTATGATTTTACCCCCCAGAAGACACTTAGGAACGTTTGAAGACCTTTCAGTTGTCACGGCTGAGGAATGTTCTTGGTATCTAGTGGATGGAGGCCCAGGAGGCTGCTACTGTGCACAGGACAACCCCCGCCCCCAGACACACACACATAAAAGAATTACCAATAGTACCAATGTTCAGAAACCCTGTTTCTACACCCAAATAATAAATTTTAAAAGTGCTTTTTACCCCACTCGATGGTTAGAGTTTGGGGCTCTTTCATGGAGTTCAGATTTTTAAAATCAACAAAAAAGAATTATATGCAGTATTTTTTTTTTTAAGTATTGGAGTGTCTCTTAGCTTTCCATGAAATTCAGTGTGTGTAGTTTTGTAGATGTGCTGGAAACACATAAGAACTAAAATAAACTGAAAAAATAATTGTTAATAATAACAGTGTACCCTTAGCATTTACTATATGGCCAGCACCACGCTAAGTGGGTTTTTTTTTTTTAACTATTAGCTAACTT
Source organism: Phataginus tricuspis (assembly GCA_029783875.1). Classification (NCBI taxonomy): domain Eukaryota; kingdom Metazoa; phylum Chordata; class Mammalia; order Pholidota; family Manidae; genus Phataginus; species Phataginus tricuspis. Next base: position 2,003,056 of record JAQQAC010026012.1, read on the forward strand.
AATTTTTACAAACCTTAGGAGGTAAGGCATATTATTCTCATCTTTCAGATGAGGCAATAAGCCTACCTCAGGTCATAGAGTTAGAAGCTGATAGCTAGAGCTGAGAATCATTCCTAGATACTCTGGCTGACCTGACATTTTAACTATTATACTGTCCTGTTACATACGGGTTCGTATAAATGTTGGGTAGAATTGCCAATACTTAATTTTCCTTTATGTTTTTCTTGTGCATGTAGTTAAACCCATGTAACTTTGAAACAAATAGGATGTAACTCCACTATACTAAAAAGCTGCAAAGCCAATAGACTATGGCCATGTTCCACATGGTTCAAGTGCCATATTTTGTTGTTTCTAAGATACATTTTTTCTCACATTTTAATATCTCTGAAATCAAAATGCATCTTAAAACCAATGACATGTCATAATTTTAATTGGCAGCAATTCCATATGGAATTCCATATTCCTTCTCTATAACTACTTTGAAGCTATAGACCTTTGTTGTTCAAAGCAGTATTTTCTCATATATACATAAACCAGCCACACTGGAGATGTTTGTTACACTCTATGACCTGATTTTGCCTATGTTTTGTTAATGTCCTTTTAGGTTTCCTTACCTTGTTTGGGGAATGTATAAGCTTACATTTACACAAAGTTATATCTAGTAAGTAGTGAACTTGGTATTTTTTTCAAATTAATACATCCTCTTTCTTTATGAGGAGGAAAATGATTGGAAAAGAATCCTGTGTCCTTTGGATACAAAACAGTAAGTATGGATCAGATGAAGGTTTTTCTATGCTGGAAACAATAATTGTCACAAGTCTTATTTTAGTAATTTTCTCTTTAAATTCAGCACAGTGTATGAAGATCAACTAGCAAAGCATTTGAAAAAATGTAACTCCAGAGAGAAGGCAAAACCTTTAAGTGTTTCATCAGTAAAATGGAATGGTGAACCATGAGATTTGTAATGTTTATAAATACTTAGTAGATTTCAAATGTGAATATTTAACAAGGTTCTGGCCTCAGAAGGCTTGAATAGGGTAAATGTATTTGAGTGTATGTAGGACATCAGACTAGACTATAAAATTCAACTGTGGTCCTAACTCAGAGAATAGAATTTTTATGCAGCATGAGTGTTCCTCAGAGAATAATTTCACAATTTATTTATTCAAAAAAAACTTGCTTAGTGCCTACTAATTTATTTCAATAAAATGGGATCTCAGCCTTCAAGTAGTTTATTTGAGACTGTTAAGTAAACTGGTAAATAATGGGTATTATAAGTTCAATGTAAGAAGTACACATGTGATAAATGTACATACTTGCATTAAAATTAAATCCAATGGGTTAAGAAAGGCTCCCAGAGGGAATAATACTTGAGCTGAGTCTTGATTTGGCAAAGAAATGGAAGAGTCCTTCTAGGTAAAAAGAACTATATGTACAAAGGTAGACGCTGAGACCACATGAGGTTTTCAAGGAACCTGGAAGTTATTCTGAAAGATATGTGGGGATAAATGCAAGAATTATATATGTCACAGGTGGGAAGGAGTGTAAGATGGATAACAATGAAGACAAACTTGAGCTGACTGGAAAATTAGTTGAAAAAGTTGTCATTTGATAGCTGCATTTTTCTTATTGAAGTAAGAGACAAGGTGATTGAAGACATCAATTTGTTGGGAAAAAAAAATGTGTAAAAGAAATTATAGCTTCAAAACCACTAGTCCAGAGAAGAACCTTTAAATGGGCAGTAAGGAAACCTGCTTTTTGTTCCTTAAATAGACTTTCTTTACTATACTGTACAATAAGCAGGCAACATTTGCAGAAAATTGTGAGGCCCATGGAGTTTGTCTCCCAGTAACACCTCAGTCATTTTGACAACAGAATATCACCATATGTTTTCAAATGCCTGTCAATTGAGAACCACTAGGCCAAATGGCATAAGCTCGAAAGTAATCTTCTATAAAGATGTGTAAAAGAAAAATGATGACCAGCCCAGTTAGCCCCTGAGTAAAAAGAATGTTGCCTTTACTTTCAAGTGTACGTGAAGGGTATCTTCCTTACCTAAGTGCCAGGCTTTACTTAAAGCAAGCGAGTGGAATATGTGTTCTGGGAAAAGTTGGAGAGGAGAGATCAATTATTAAAATTGGAATACCCCTGTGTGAGTCCATTGCCTGCTACGACCCGGTGGGAAGGAAAGAGAAAAGCAGTGGGATGATGAGGCAGATAAAAGAAATGCAGAGCAGTATCGACACAATACCTATGTATGATATGAAACTTGGAACGTAGGTGAAGTTTCTTATCCCTATTTTGCTTTACTTTGTAAAACCATTTACTGTTTTTTATATTTTGTATACCAAGTGAACTACATTGGTGATGTTTTTCTGATATAAATAGTTTTCACATTTCAAAGTCTAGTCCACAACACAAGTTACCTTACCTGGAGCCCTCTTTGCAGCCATTGTAAACTAAGAGCACATCAAATTATAATATTCATAGCTAATTTTCTATTATACTTTTGCCAGTCATCCAACGAAACATTGTAATACTTGCTGTCTTGACCTGTTCCAATTAATCACTGGTTTCCACTATTATCCATATAGGTAAAGATAGCAACACAATTAACATGTCACCTTTCTGCCATCTGTTTAACAGAAGCTCCCATGAGTTGTTTGGACTCTTAAACCAAGATTTTGCAGAAATAGTACTGTTTGATTCATCGATATGTACATGGTAGCCACTAGCCATGTATAATTAAATATGAGTTAATTAAAATTAAAGAAAATTCAAAATCCATTTCCTCAGTCATATTTCAGGGCTACCGGCTACCGAGTCGGTCAGAGCAAATACCGAACATTTCCATTATGACCGGAAGTTGTATTGGATAATGGCGATCTAGAGCCTGTCCTAGAATCTCTCTCTCGGAAGATGGGCTAGAAAGATCTCACTGTGTTAATTTAAACAACGTGTTGTCAAAGGACATTTCTATTTTTTATTCTGAAATAAGAAATTAGACCTATGCTGTTGTAATATCTGTATCTTTGCTTTTGGCTCTGCTGCCTGTCTGATTGACAGCCACGTGTAGCTGGTACTTTGGTGTTGCTGCTTTAACACCATAAGCAGAACTGACACAGTCCTCAATCTGTGCCTAGACAGCTAAAAACTTAAATAAAAATTACTTTAGACTATCAATGTTGATTCAGATAACCAGCTAACTGGAATATAAGATCCATGAACACAGAGATTTTGTGTGTAATGTTCACTGGTTTAGTGAATCCTCAGCACATGTAACAAATGAAGAACCACAATAGGTGCTTAATACTTATTTAATGAATAAATGAATAGGAGGACGGGAGGGTGGCAGGTACAGAGTATGGGAAGAAGGGAAGCATCAGGTTTTCAGCTTAGTTTCTGTGAGCGCTTCATGTTAATAACAATATTGTTGTGGTTTTGTTTTGCTTTTGTTAAGGACTTCTTTATTCAAGATATTAATGCAGGCTTAAAAGATGAAACAGAAATACCTGAACAACTGGTAAGTACTTGACGTAATATTTCTGTTGTTGTTGTTATGTGCATTCTTTTCTTTTTTTTTTTTTACAATTTATTTTATTTTAGTATCATTAACCTACAATTACATGAGCAATATTGTGATGGGTCCCCTCCACCAACCCTATTACAGTCACTGTCCATCAGTGTAGTGAGATGAGAATCACTACTTGTCTTCTCTGAGCTGTACAGTCCTCCCCGTGCCCCCTCACCCTATGTCTGCTAATCGTAATGCCCCTTTTACCCTCTTATCCCTCCCTTCCCGCCCTTCTACCCCAGTCCCTTTCCCTTTGGTAACTATTAGTCCATTCTTGGGTTCTGTGAGTCTGCTGTGTTTTGTTCCTTCATTTTTTTTTTTTCTTTGTTCTTATACTCCACATATGAGTGAGATCATTTGATACTTGTCTTTTTCGGCCTGGCTTATTTCACTGAGCATAATACCTTCCAGCTCCATCCATGTTGTTGCAAATGGTAGGATTTGTTTTTTTCTTATAGCTGCGTAATACTCCATTGTGTATATGTACCACATGTTCTTAATCCATTCATCTACTGATGGGCACTTAGGTTGCTTCCATTTCTTGGCTATTGTAAATAGTGCTGCAATAAACATAGGGGTGCATCTGTCTTTTTGAAACTGGGCTGCTGCATTCTTGGGGTAAATTCCTAGGAGTGGGATTCCTGGGTCATATGGTATTTCTATTTTGAGTTTTTTGAGGAACCTCCATACTGCTTTCCACAATGGTTGAACTAATTTGCATTCCCACCAGCAGTGTAGGAGGGTTCCCTTTTCTCCACATCCTCACCAACATTTGTTGTTGTTTATGTTTTGGATGTTGGCCATACTCACTGGTGTGAGGTGATATCTCATTGTGGTTTTAATCTGCATTTCTCTGATGATTAGCGATGTGGAGCATCTTTTCATGTGCCTGTTGGCCATCTGAATTTCTTTGGAGAAGTGTCTATACATGTCCTCTGCCCATTTCTTAATTGGGTTATTTGCTCCTTGTTTGTTAAGGGGCGTGAGTTCTTTGTATATTTTGGATGTCAACCCCTTATCAGATACATCATTTATGAATATATTTTCCCATATGGTAGGATGTCTTTTTGTTGTACTGATAGTGTCCTTTGCTGTATAGAAGCTTTTCAACTTGATATAGTCCCATTTGTTCATTTTTGCTTTTGTTTCCCTTGCCCGGGGGGATATGTTCATGAAGAAGTCGCTCATGTTTATGTCCAAGATATTTTTGCCTTTGTTTTTTTCTAAGAGTTTTATGGTTTCATGACTTACATTCAGGTGTTTGATCCACGTGTATCGGGTTAGACAGTAGTCCAGTTTCATTCTCTTACATGTAGCTGTCCAGATTTTCCAACACCAGCTGCTGAAGAGGCTCTCATCTCCCCATTGTATATCCAAGGCTCCTTTATCAAATATTAATTGACTGTAGGTGTTTGGGTTAATGTTTGGATTTTCTATTCTGTTCCACTGGTCTGTGGGTCTGTTTTTGTGCCAGTACCAAATTGTCTTGATTACTGTGGCTTTGTAGTAGAGCTTGAAGTCAGGGAGCGTAATTCCCCCTGTTTGATTCCTCCTTCTCAGGATTGTTTTGGCTATTCGGGGTCTTTTCTGGTTCCATATGAATTTTAGAATTATTTGTTCCAGTTCATTGAAGAAAGCTGTTGGTAGTTTGATAGGGATTGCATTGAATCTGTAGATTGCTTTAGTCAGTATAGCCATTTTGACAATATTTATTCTTCCTAGCCAAGAGCATGGGATGCATTTCCATTTGTTAGTGTCTTCCCTAATTTCTCCTAGGAGTGTCTTGTAGTTTTCAGAGTACAGGTCTTTCACTTCCTTGGTTAGGTTTATTCCTAGGTATTTTATTCTTTTAGATGCAATTGTGAATGGAATTGTTTTTCTGATTTCTCTTTCTGTTAGCTCATCATTAGTGTATAGGAAAGCAACAGATTTCTGTGTGTTAATTTTATATCCTGCAACTTTTCTGAATTCAGATATTAGTTCTAGTAGTTTTGGAATGGAGTCTTTAGGGTTTTTTATATACAGTATCATGTCATCTGCAAATAGTGACAATTTGACTTCTTCTTTACCAATCTGGATGCCTTGTATGTCTTTGTTTTGTCTGATTGCCATGGCTAGGACCTCCAGTACTATGTTGAATAACAGTGGAGAGAGTGGGCATCCCTGTCGTGTTCCCGATCTTAGATGAAAAGCTTTCAGCTTCTTACTGTTAAGTATGATGTTAGCTGTAGGTTTGTCATATATAGCCTTTATGATGTTGAGGTACTTGCCATCTATACCCATTTTGTTGAGAGTTTTAATCATGAATGGATGCTGAATTTTGTCAAATGCTTTTTCAGCATCTATGGACATGATCATGTGGTTTTTGTTCTTCTTTTTGTTGATGTGGTAGAGGATGTTGATGGATTTTCAAATGTTGTACCATCCTTGCATCCCTGAGATTAATCCCACTTGATTATGGTGTATGATCCTCTTGATGTATTTTTTAATTCGGTTTGCTAATGTTTTGTTGAGTATTTTTGCATCTATGTTCATGAGGAATATTGGTCCAAAATTTTCTTTTTTGGTCGGGTTTTGCCTAATTTTGGTATTAGAGTGATGCTGGCTTCATGGTATGAGTTTGGAAGTATTCCCTCCTCTTCTGTTTTTTGGAGAACTTTAAGGAGAACGGGTATTATATCTTTTCTATATGTCTGATAAAATTTAGCGGTGAATCCTTCTGGCCCGGGGTTTTTGTTCTTGGATAGTTTTCGGATTACTAATTCAATTTCGTTGCTCGTAATTGGTCTTTTTACGTTTTCTGTTTCTTCCTTGGTCAGTCTTGGAAGGTTGTATTTTTCTAAGAAGTTGTCCATTTCTTCTAGGTTTTCCAGCTTGTTAGCATATAGATTTTCATAGTATTCTCTAATAATTCTTTGTATTTCTCTGGGGTCCGTCATGAATTTTCCTTTCTCATTTCTGATTCTGTTTATGTCTGTAGATTCTCTTTTTCTCTTAATAAGTCTGGCTAGACGTTTATCTATTTTCTTTATTTTTTCAAAGAACCAGCTCTTGGTTTCACTTTTTTTTTTTTCTATTGTTTTATTCTTCTCAATTTTATTTATTTCTTCTCTGATCTTTATTATGTCTCTCCTTCTGGTGACTTTGGACCTCCTTTGTTCTTCTTTTTCCAATTTCAATAATTGTGTCTTTAGACTGTTCATTTGGGAATGTTCTTCCTTCTTTAAATAGGCCTGGATTGCAATATAGTTCCCTCTTAAAATTGCCTTCGCTGCGTCCCACAGTAGTTGTGGCTTTGTGTTGTTGTTGTCATTAGTCTCCATATATTCTTTGATTTCTGTTTTGATTTGGTCGTTAACCCATTGATTGATTAGGAGAATGTTGGTAAGCCTGCATGTATTTGTGAGCCTTTTTGATTTCTTTCTGAAATTTATTTCTAGTTTTATACCTTTGTGATCTGAGAAGTTGGTTGGTAGGATTTCAATATTTTTGAATTTACTGAGGTTCTTTTTGTGGCCTAGTATGTGGTCTATTCTGGAAAATGTTCCATGTGCACTGGAGAAGAATGTGTATCCTGCTGCTTTTGGGTGCAGAGTTCTGTAGATATCTGTTACGTCCATCTGTTGTAGTGTGTTGTTCAGTGCCTCTGTGTCTTTACTTATCCTCTGCCTCTTGATCTATCCTTTAGAGTGAGTGGTGTGTTAAAGTCTCCTAAAATAATTGCATTGCTGCCTATTTCCTCCTTCACTTTTGTTAGTATTTGTTTCACATATGCTGACGCTCCTGTGTTGGGTGCATATATATTTATAATGGTTATATCTTCTTGTTGGACTGACCCCTTTATCATTATATAATGTCCTTCTTTATCTCTTGCTACTTTCTTTGTTTTGAAGTCTATTTTATCTGATACAAGTACTGCAACACCTGCTTTTTTCTCTTTGTTGTTTGCATGAAATATCTTTTTCCATCCCTTCACTTTTAGTCTGTGTATATCTTTGGGTTTGAGGTGAGTCTCTTGTAAGCAGCATATAGATGGGTCTTGCTTTTTTATCCTCTCTGTTACTCTGTGTCTTTTGATTGGTGCATTCAGTCCGTTTACATTTCGGGTGATTATTGATAGATATGTACTGATTGCCATTGCTGGCTTTAGATTCCTGGTTAGCAAAGGTTCAAGGGTTGCTTCTTTACTTTCTTGGAATCTAACTTAACTTTCTTGTTAAGTTATTGTGAACGCCGTCTGATGTTTCTTTATCTCTCCCTTCCTATTCTTCCTCCTCCTTTCTTTATATATTAGGTGTTTTATTCTTTGCCTTTAGTTAGTATTTGGATGGTCTGCTTTCTTTGCTATGATTTTATTTTCTCTGGTGTCATCTTTTTCGCCTTAGGGGTGTTTCCTTCTAGAGCAGTCCGTTTAAGATATCCTGTAGTGGTGGTTTATGAGAGGCAAACTCTTTCAACTTTCCTTTGTCTTGAAATTGTTTAATCCCTCTGTCATATTTAAATGATAATCGTGCTGGATACAATATTCTTGGTTCGAGGCCCTTCTCTTTCATTACGTTAAATATATCATGCCATTCTCTTCAAGCCTGTAAGTTTTCTGTTGAGAAGTCTGATGACATTCTGATGGGTTTTACTTTGTAGGTGATCTTTTTTCTCTCTCTAGCTGCCTTTAATACTCTGTCTTTATCTTTGATCTTTGCCATCTTAATTATTATGTGTCTTGGTGTTGTCTTCCTTGAGTCCCTTGTGTTGGGAGTTCTGTGGGCTTCCGTGGACTGTGAGACAATTTCCTTCCCCAGCGTGGGGAAGTTTTCGGCAATTATTTCTTCAAAGACACTTTCTATCCCTTTTTCTCTGTCTTCTTCCTCTGGTACTCCTATAATGCGAATATTGTTCCGTTTGGATTGGTCACACAGTTCTCTCAATATTCTTTCATTCTTAGAGATCCTTTTATCTCTCTCTGCCTCAGCTTCTTTGTATTCCTGTTCCCTGTTTTGTATTTCATTGATAGTGTCTTGAACCTCATCCAGTCTGCTGTTAAGCCCGTCGATGGCTTGTCTCATTTCTCCTTTGTCTTTCCTCATTTCCCCCCTCAGCTCTTGCACATTTTTCTGTAGATCCGTCAGCATGGCTATGACTTTTATTCTGAATTCTTTTTCAGGAAGACTGTGCACGTCCGTTCCTTCAGATTCTCTCTCTGGGGTGGTGTTTGTCTGAAGCTTTGTCTGTATCATATTCTTCTGTCTTCTCATGACTATAGAATTAGTTGTTGGTAGTTGTCACATATGTCCGCTGCGCTCTTTATGACTTTAAAAAGGAAAGAGAAGAAAGGAGAGAAAAGAAAAAAAGATAGTACTACTAATAAAAAAAGTAAAAAGAGAGAGAAAAAGGAAAAGGAAAGAAAGAAAAAGTAAAAGCAGCAACACCTAAAAAAACAAAAAAAGAAGAAAAAAGAAAAAAATAAACGCCCACCTGGAGTGGTTTCTGTGTGAATGCTGTAGGTGGCGCTGTTCCTCCACTATTCCAGAGCCATGGCCACGCCGCTCCGCAAGGCCCTTTATAGCTCTGGCCTGGTTGGAAACGAATGGGAAGCTGTTGATCTCTGTGGGGGTCTTAAGAGCCGCCACCCTTTCCCAGTCGCCAGCTAAGGGGTCCAAAGCTCCCCAGGACTCCCAGCCTGCTGGGCTCAGTGTGCTGGGGCGATCCAGCCCCTCTGCTGAGCTCCTGTCTCTTTAAGACCGCTGAGAAAGGGCGCGCGGTTTTCTTCCCTTTTTTTTTCCCTTCTTTTTCCTTCCCGGAGCCTCCCGCAGGCAACTGGCGCGTTCCCCGCTGAGAACTTGCGCTCTCTGTCTCTCCAATCTCTGCTACACCACAGGCTGTGTGTCGGCGCTCCCAGCACAGACTTCCACTCCCTCCTGGCTCTGAATCTTCTCCTCCCGCTTTAGCGCTGGGGGGGAGGAGCACTCGGTCGTGTGGGTGGTGGCTGTGTATCTTACCCGCCTCGCCGGGTGCCGAGTCCTCTCTCAGGTGTAGGTGCCCACCGGAGGGCTGGGGTGGAGGAGCGCTCGGGTCTCGCCGAGTCGCGGCTCCATATCTTACCCACCTCGTCGGGTGCCGAGTCCTCTCTCAGGTGTAGCTGCCCACTGGA
>JAQQAC010026012.1:2023026-2033520 GCA_029783875.1 Phataginus tricuspis
CCTTTCCCACCCATCTCCCCAGTCCCTTTCCCTTTGGTAACTGTTAGTCCATTCGTGGGTTCTGTGAGTCTGCTGCTGTTTTGTTCCTTCATTTATTTATTTATTTATTTATTTATTTTTTCTTTGTTCTTATACTCCACATATGAGTGAGATCATTTGGTACTTGTCTTTTTCGGCCTGGCTTATTTCACTGAGCATAATACCCTCTAGCTCCATCCATGTTGTTGCAAATGGTAGGATTTGTTTCTTTCTTATTGCTGCGTAATATTCCATTGTGTATATGTACCACATCTTCTTAATCCATTCATCTACTGATGGGCACTTAGGTTGCTTCCATTTCTTGGCTATTGTAAATAGTGCTGCAATAAACATAGGGGTGCATGTGTCTTTCTCAAACTGGGCTGCTGCATTCTTGGGGTAAATTCCTAGGAGTGGGATTCCTGGGTCAAATGGTATTTCTATTTTGAGTTTTTTGAGGAACCTCCATACTGCTTTCCACAATGGTTGAACTAATTTGCATTCCCACCAGCAATGTAGGAGGGTTCCCCTCTCTCCACATCCTCGCCAACATTTGTTGTTGTTTGTGTTTTGGATGTTGGCCATCCTCACTGGTGTGAGGTGATAAGGGAGATAATATTTTTTAATAGCTAAATGCAAAATGAATAAAAAATTTTAAACTTGGGCTTGAGCTACCTCCTAAGCTATGCGACCTTATTAAGTAAATTATTTAACCTAAGCCAATTTACTATGCATCTGTAAGCAGTAGTAATATTGACACCTGTCTTAGGAGGCTGTATAAGTGATTCAATTAAAGTGACTAGAATTCCTGCAACCTGGTAAAAGCACTCACATGTATCAATTACAAATTTTATTACCAGATTAGAGAAATCAATTAATAATATATATCTGTAGCTAATTTTCCTCTTAAATGTGAAGCCCAAGGACAATTATGTAAAAATCAGGCACAAAGTATAATTTAGAAACCTAGCCAATGCCTTATGACATGCTATAGAGAGAAACAAAAACTATATTATTAGTAAATGAGATGCTTACTTTCCTTAAAAATTCAGTAAGAACAAACAAAAAACTTTTAGAATTCAAAATCTATTAGTAAAGCAGCTTCCTGAAAATTAACAGCATTCCCACTCGCCAGCAGACAGAGACTGAGACCTAATGGTGGGATTATAGAATGCTTCCTCTCCCTCTACATTTTACCCACTATCAATATGGCTCCTATAATAACAGGGTATACCTGAACTAACAGGATATACTATGGAAGCCCAAAGACAGTAAGGAACTGGAGGAAATGTTAACCTTGACACTACAGTTAGAGTAATCAGCAAACAGCCTAACTCTTAGCCAGATAACATAAAACCTCATACTCAAGGCCTATTACCTGAGCTCTTTTTGCTCAATACATTATGCTAGCTATCAACAAAATAACTAAAAGGCATGCTACAAGACAAAAAACATCTAAGGGGACAATGCAATCAAACTAGTCCCAGCTACAACAGAGATGCTTAAAATTCCCACACTGGGAATTTAATATCTGTGATTAATATAAGGATTTAATAGAAAAGACACCATGCAAGAACAGGTACATAATGTAAGCAGGCAAGCAGAAACACAGAAAATCTAAGAAAGAATCAAAAGGAAATTACAAAACTCAGTAACACTGTAACAGAAATGAAGAATGCCTCGGTGGGTTCATCAGTAGACTGGACACAGCCAAGAAAGAATCAGAGAGCTTGAAGAAGTGTTAATAGAAACTTTCCAAACTGAAAAAACTAAGACAGGAAAAGAGAATAAAAACGCAATACAAAAACAGAATTACAAGAACTGTGGCACAATTACAAAAGGTTTAACATATGCATTATGGAAATATCAGAGAAGAAAGATAGATGAAAATATTTCAAGCAATAATGGAGCAGAATTTTCCAAAATCAATGAAAGATACCACACCACAGATCCATTAAGCACAGAGACCATAAAGCAGGATGAATACTGAAAAATCTACACTTAAACATATCATATTCAAACTGCAGAAAACCAAAGAGAAAACCTTGAAAGAAGTCAGAGGGAAAAACACCTTTCCTAAGAGAAACATTAAGAATTACATCAGAATTCTCTTCAGAAGTCATGCAAGCAAGAAGACACTGAAGTGAATTATTTAAAGTGTTGGAAGGAAACTATATAACCATCTTAGAATTCTGTATCAAACATAATGATCCTTCCAAAGCGAAGGACAAATCAAGATTTTCTCAGAGAAACAAAAATGTAGGGTATGTCACTAGCAAACCTGCACTGCAAGAAAAATGGTAAAAGAAGTGCTTCAGAGACATAAAATGGTATGTCAAAAACTAGATTTATATAAAGAAAGAGCCTTAGAGAAAGAATAAATTAAAAATGGTAAAATAAATACAAACATACATTTTTTAAAACTCAAACACTGAAATACTTGTAAAATAAGAATAATGGTAAAATAAAATACCATTAAGCACATACACATTTAGGTAAAGTTGTATATTTATTACTTTATTCAAATAAATATATAACCAAAGGCAAAAACTGCAAAAGATGAATGATTTTGACTATATCAAAATCAAAATCTACTGCATACATAAAAATACCATGAACCAAACTGAAAAGCCAACTACTATCTACGGGGAATTATGACAATTAATAGTCTTAATACATTTTTTTTAAGCATCCACAGTGTGGGGAGGAGGAATGTAAAGGATTGACCACTCTGACTTATGACTGGGAGATGGACCTAGGCATGCTTTGTCTGATGTCTCACAGGTTCTTCCTCATTTACAGCCAGTCTCATCTGCAGATGCACACATTTTCTCTGCTGTAGGCTTAAGGGACCACATTCTGGCCCTGTAAAGAGGCCTACAGTTGTCTGGAGCAGTAATTAGCTGTATAAATCTTAATCAGAGATGAAGTATGGGGAAGGCCACCGTGACAACACATATAAGCCAAATTTTCCAAGCCGGCCTTATTCAACCAAAATTCTGATCTCTAACTGATTCCCTTGTATATTCACTTAATTGGTAGCGAATCAGGGATGGGGCAGGGAAGGGTATTGATTATCTGCTCCCAGACCCAAGCAGTTATCCTGCCATGTTTTACAACTTCACCTAAATGTTTCACAAACCAAGTATTCACAATCAAAGGAGCTAGGGTATAGATAATTTGTTTTAAAGAAAAAAGAACAAATCTATAGCACACCAGAGAGCATGCTTCTTCTTGGACTTTAAGTATAATAGGCATCAGGATGAAATCACAGGTGGATGTATACTACGAAGCTAATAAAGTTTAAACTTTAGAGCCGCACAATTAGCACTGGCCCCTTCCAAAACTCATAGACATGATTTTACATTCATGATTTTGTACTCTTTTTCTTTAAGGAGGACCCCTACAATTACAAAAGCTTAAGGCCTCACAAAACTGAAATCAGCTCTGCATGAAACCCAGAAGGGAAAGCAGAGAAAAGCCAATGGCATTCTGGATTGGGAGCTTTGATGTTAGTCCAACTAAAAAGGTTCTGAAAGTCACATATTATTGTAAGTATTCTACAATATTACAACTAAATGAAACAAAATCAGTCTAACTGGTTACTTCATCATTTACCATAATAAAAAGCTGAAACCCTATTTAAAGGAAAAACATTTCCCCTCCTCACAAAAGGGGCTTATTATTCCACTGTTATATTAGTGATCATGGTAGCAACCTAGGAAAATGTATATGATCTGATGTTAAATGAAAAGATGACATAATCACTTCTATCTAAGGAATTTATATGAAAGAACTTTGCAAAGAATAATGGGTTTTCAGTATGTGAAATAGTTAATTACCTTTTCTTTCCTTTTTCCAAAATTCTATTATATTTATAAAATTTTTAATTGTGATTTCAAACTATGGCTGTAAAGGAACAAAAACGATCTTGTATAACTTTAAAGGCTCTGAAACCATTTCCAGAGTCCCCAACATTTTTAGCAACTGTATTGTTTTAATATATAACTTGCTCAAGGTGACTACTTTGAAAAATATTATTTTTTGTCCCATTACTTTATGAGCAACACCATAATTATGTTACCTTCTTCAGAACTGCTCAGAAGCTCTCAAAGACAGATCCACCATACTAACTTTTTCTGCCTTCCTCTGTCTCCTCCCTTGAAAAGGGCTCCCCCCTTCTTTAGTCTGACCATATGCATGTGCTTATAGTAACTAACCTACTTACCCATTACTAAGGCTGTTCTAATATACAAAAACTGACATGTATTATATAGTAAATCAGCACTTCATAAATCGTAAGTTTAATATCTTTGATCATAACCCTAGCTTAAAATGAATGTTATATGACTTTTGTGCACCACTTTATTCAGGAATATTTTAATCCCCAAGTGAGACTTAGGTTTCTGTTGCTTTGACCAAAAATAACTGGATACATGACATCAACTACATGAAATTGTATGTTTATCCTATGAACAACCAGAAGAATGTACAAAAAAAAAAAAGAAAATTTAAAAAGGCAACAGCTCTCCTCAAAACTATATTTAATTTAAGCTTTGGCAGTTCCATTTTACCTATAATGTTAATCCTTAAATCATATTTGAAAACTATAGCTTAGAAATGTCAACTTAATCCATATTTTTCTTAACTTATTTATGTAGTCATGACAGCTATTTCATCAGATTTTCTTAAAAACCACCAAAGGAAAAGATTATTTACATATCATAAATTACTTTCTGAATAGCCAACAACATGGTCTTAAATTCTTTGTTGAAATGTAGTAATTAATATATAAAGTTCCACTACCTCGATTTTACATTAAAAACAACTGTAAGTCACCATCAGAGCCTCCTGTATCCTAGCAAGAATAGCACTATCACATAACATTCATGCTACAATATCCTTACCTCAGTTCTTATGATTACATGCCTGGTCTTCCCAAACTACCTTGGGGAAGGACATCAGAATTAGCTTCTGAAGAAAAGGGTTAAATATGGTTAAGTAGAATTCAACATGCAACAAACATGCTGAAAGGGAAAATGAGAAGATGAAGAAAATTAACTTCTATCTCATAATTTTGTCTTAATTAATCAATGCTAAAATCATCAGTGATTATCTATGCTAACTAGCCAATATGACTTCCCTCCATAGCATTTGCATTTAAACAAAGTCTTTCTGAAGATTCAGTGTCAGAATCCAAATGTCATGACTAACTTTTATCAGGTCACCTCAATATTTCCCTGTATCTCCATTGTTTATTTATTCCTACAGATTTGAAAAGAAATATTCCTCCTCTATCCAAATGCTAATCCTTCAACTTGACTACTAAATTCCATCCACTTCCTCTGCTAGAGTAAGACCTTGATCTTGCCTTTTGTTAATTTTGACTTAAATCTTTAACCTATTTGTCTTAATGTCTCCACTTCACACTGCAAACAAACCCAGTTATCTACCATTTTTAAAATTTCTCTCCCAGCTCTCTTTTTCTCTCTACCTCTTTTCTCTAAGGACAGTGAGGGCTCTTCCCCTGAAATCCACCATTTTAAAAGAAGTTTGCCTCAATGATTCCATACCATGGGAGCCATTGAAGGGAGACTCCCCACCAATTCCATGGTAAATGCCTCCATGACCTTCTGGGTGGGGAGGAGATACCTTCTGAGCTACAAGGCAATTCTCTGGCAATTTACTACTTAAAGAAGAGAAAATACTACTTCCCTTCTGACAGGGTATCCTGACAATCCAGCTCCAGCATTTCAGTATTTTGTGGAATTGTGAAATAACAAACAGGAATAGAAACAGCTAGAATGTCAGAAATACAGTTGATGACATCTCTGTTGGAAAAGTAAAAAAAAAAAAAAAACCCAAACCAAAAACTACTAAAACACTCTTTCAACTTAGAATATCAGTTCTGATAGACAAAAGGAACCAATTGCTAGGAATTGCACTTACTGCTCAGCCTCAGCTCTTTCTTGGACCCATGACATTTCTCTGTGTTTCTCATGTTAACCCCTGCACTGGACCCAGGTTGCAGATATTCCCTACACTATTTCTTAGCATCCTGTAAGTTGGCACAAAATTTGAAGTGACTGTGGTCTTTCCACCTAGCCCTAAATTCTTTTTCTCAAAGGAAAACACAGGAATGATCTATTTGTAAGGATTTTACTACTAACATTAGGGAAATTGAAAAGTTTGAAAGTTTCTCAAACCCATGGTCCTTTCTGACTATAGTGCTAGGATGGAAATTAGGATGGAACTCAGATTCCTGCTGTTTGTTCTTTAGAATTGGACTACCAACTGCTTGCCTCTTTTGTGTTCCTACCTGAAGGGGAAAGGTGTGCTGATCCTTATGATAAAATGCTCTTTTCCAAAATATTCTATCAAGGCAGAATAACAGATGACCCTCTGTTCTACTAAGCCTTCACACTGTTCAAGAATAACTGCCTTACACTGGTACCCCATAACCTGGCATTGATGAATCAGCAAAGGTCATGGGGGGAGGAGGGGACATCTAAGCAAGATGTCCTGTTTCACAGCTCTGTCTAGGTCAGCCTCGTGTTCAGTCCTTCCATGGGCTCTGGGTCAACTTCTTTCAACTACATCCAAAGTAACAGTTGGTCATGCAAAACAAGAAAAAGGTTTTATTAATGCCTAAACATGAAATGCTTTGGGAGTCTGACCTCAGTCCTGAGATGGATCTCAGTCCTGATAGGGCTTCGTGGACCAAGAACACCCTGGGTAATGCATAGGCCACACCTTGAGAAGATCAGAGAAATGTAGAGAGGTAAATTAAGCTTCAGCAGTAGAGTGAAGTATTCAAGAGCCTGGGCTTTGGAGCCACACTATATTGTGGCTCCACCACGTACTAACTGTGTGACCTTGGGCAAGTTAATTCATCTATTTCTTCATTTGTCTCAATGGGTTGTTGTGATTATTATTTGTTGTGAGAATTAAATAAGTTAACATATATAAAACACTAAGAACAGGGCCTGGCATACAGTAAGCACTATTTAAGTGTTTAATATTATTGTTATTTACAGTAGTATTAACTCTTTAGTTACATTTTCTGAAAGCCATTTTTAATTCCAAGAACTCTGACCCCAAATTAGACATATCATATATAGTGGCAGAAAGAAGAGAAACATTTTCATAAAAAGGCCTCTGAGTTTCGTATTGAACAGAGTGTTCATTCATGAATAGGTTTTCTTTTCTTGCAAAAGCAAACACATCTCCACGTACAAAGAGTAAAATAAAATACGTGTTTTCAAAACAGAACAGAAGGTTTTGGAACAAGCTTTGAAAACATCCAGTAAATATACCTGAGAGATGGGGAAAAATGGCAGAAGCAGTGCCTGGCAGGACAAAGAAGGACTGCATGAAACGATATAAGGAACTTGTTGAGATGGTAAAAGCAAAGAAAGCTGCTCAGGAGCAAGTACTGAATGCATGTAGAGGCAAGAACTGACTTAGGACAATCTTTGTTGTGTGTGCACCTAAAGCATATTATCGGCCTTAGGAATAGCCAAAATACTTAAAACAGCTTCCTTACTTTCACAGCCCAAATTCCCAGCTTAGTTTACAGCCCATGCATCTCTTTCTCAATCCCTCACTGTTCTCAAACACCTGTATAATGTCTTTTCGTCCAACTTTTCTAAAGATTTTTCACTCTGGAAATTATCAATAATTTCCTAGGTGCAAAAGCCAATGGCTTTGACTCAACTGTCATTCTTTTTTTTGCATGTGTGTGTGTTTGTAAACAGTAGAGTTTTTTTTTAGAGCACTGTTTCACAATTTAAACAGTAGAGTTTTATACAATTATGAAGTTATGCACCTTCAAAGCTATCACTCCAAGAAAGACACCTATTCATTTAAACTGAACATCTTTTCAAAATTTTTAACAATGTGTGTACACATTCACAATATAATCTGTTGATTAAAAGACTTCAACAAAGTTTACAGTTTGCAGTACCTACAAAAGAATTTACAGATGCCTACAACAGTTTGTAGATTATTACATATATTGTCTTAAGAAATACCATCAATACAAATGCATTATTTACAATATCCCCATCATAGCAAGAAAAAAAAATGTCATATAGGCATTTATTATGCCAAGTATTTAAATGATTATTTTCTCTGTGGCATAAGAATAATACTTTTTTAGCAGTGAAGATAGATTTCATTAGGCCGAGGACCACTGAAAAGCTTCCAAGGAGGTCCAAGGAAAATCTGGCTACTTCCAAATTTTAAATAGAACAGCAGCGATCTCTAGGTATCTTTTAAACATAAACTAGGAAAATTCCATTTATATCGATTGGGCCTTAAGTATAAGACTTGTTACAAATAAGAATAAAAACAATTTTAGAAAGCAGGCAACACCACTGGCCCAAAGTTGATTTTTCCTACCTGTGAATGCCTAGGATACCCTTCACTGTGAAGTCTGTCTAGTAAGTTGCAAAATTAACAATTATCTCTAACTTATACATAAGCCAAAGTGCTCACTCTTACCATGGAAGCAAATCTTTCTTCTGAAAATAGTCTACAAAGATCATATGTAAACACATAAGAGTTTTGAGACAGACTAAGAATATCCTTCTATGTTCTATGGATCAAAATACAAAGGTGTCCACTACATATATAAATGAACTCACTTCCATTAATTTGGGATATATGGACAGTACATCACTATGTGCAAACACATGTAAACCATAGCAATTTTTGACAGTGTTTCTAGCAACACTATACTTTCAAGCCATAAATGCTACAAAGAAAATGAAAACTTAATGTTAAAACTACTTTTCCTTTTTCTTAAAATGCACTTTTAAATGGAGAAGCAAATTCAGTGCTCCTCTTTGTGACATGTACTGGGCTCTTAAAAGTCAAGAATCTCTTCAGTTGTTCCCCGATTTAACAGAACATGTAAGCTTTCTCTTGTTCCAAGAAGTTGGATCATGTCCAGTGTTTTGTCTTAAAATCTGCTTTCCAAGGTAAGATGTAGTCATGCTGGTTAAACTCTTTCTGCTGCCCGCTTTGCTCCTGCTGTAACCATAAGCCAGCACCTTGCAGTGCTGCACCTGTAATTAGCACTGCCCATCCCCTCACTCTGAAGGAGACGCGAGCACTGAAGGCAAAACCACCCCCAGCACTGTACAGGCACTGAGCCCAACCAAAGATTCCTGAGTCAGCCTCCGAAACAGTGCTACCCACCTGGGGTTGACTTTCTGGATTCAAACACGCAGGGGCTTTTTCCATCTTCAATATGATTCCACCAATGTGGGCCAACCATTAGCTTACCTGTGACATTCTTGACTGCCCAAAGTCACCTGACACCAAGATAACTGCCATCATACAGGTAATAAAGCTGCTGCTGAACAATCACAGAGAAGGTAGACTACAGCTGCACTGACTCCAAAGAATAAATGGAAAATGATGCCACTGGGTGTCTGATTTTGGATTTTTTGAGCCTGTTAGTTGTCTCCACTTCTGCACCAAACAGTGAAGCATCTTCGTGTCATCATTACTGTCCTGCTGGAACATGGCGGCCCTGCGCCAGCCTCCTTCCCAATTGTCATTCTTCTTAAAAACTTCAGCAGCATTTGACACTATTTACCCATTCTTTTTTTTTTTAATTTTTTAATAAGGTAGTATTGATATACACTCTTATGAAGGTTTCACATGAAAAAATAATGTGGTTACTACATTTACCCATATTATCAAGTCCCCACCCATACCCCAGTGCAGTCACTGTCCATCAGTGTAGTAAGATGACACAGATTCACTGTTTGCCTTCTCTGTGCTACACTGTTTTCCCTGTGACCCCCCACACTATGTGTACTAAACATAATACCCCTCAATCTCCTTCTCCCTCCCTCGCCACCCGTCCTCCCACACCCCTCCCCTTTGGTAACCACTAGTTCCTTCTTGAAGTCTCTTGAGTCTGCTGCTATTTTGTTCCTTCAGTTTTGCTTCGTTGCTATACTCCACAAATGAGGGAAATCATTTGGCACTTGTCTTTCTCCGCCTGGGTTATTTCATTGAGCATAATATCCTCTAGCTCCATCCACGTTGTTGCAAATGGTAGGATTTGTTTCTTTCTTATGGCTGAGTAGTATTCCATTGTGTATATGTACCACCTCTTCTTTATCCTTTCATCTACTGATGGACACTTAGGTTGCTTCCATATCTTGGCTATTGTAAAAAGTGCTGCAATAAACATAGGGGTGCATATGTCTCTTTGAATCTGAGAAGTTGTATTCTTTGGGTAAATTTTTTTTTTTAATCGTAAAATAATCCTGAATTGGATTTTATTAAGTTGATAAAATTGAACATGTAGACTAGGAATTGTTGGCTATATATTAACTGTGCTAATACGTTTTGCTTCTTTATTCCCTGATTCTTGCACTAGAAGTTTTCTATAACAGAAGTACAGGCCTATTTTACTCAGGTTTTTTGTGTTCTTTAAATTTGCTCTTTATTTTT
>JAQQAC010026012.1:2034020-2104776 GCA_029783875.1 Phataginus tricuspis
TTTGTTAAGGTGCGTGAGTTCTTTGTATATTTTGGATGTCAACCCCTTATCAGATACATCATTTTTGAATATATTTTCCCATATTGTAGGATGTCTTTTTGTTCTACTGATGGTGTCCTTTGCTGTACAGAAGCTTTTCAACTTGATATAGTCCCATTTGTACATTTTTGCTTTTGTTTCCCTTGCCCAGGGGGATATGTTCATGAAGAAGTCGCTCATGTTTATGTCCAAGAGATTTTTGCCTATGTTTTTTTCTAACAGTTTTATTGTTTCATGATTTACATTCAGGTCTTTGATCCACCTTGAGTTTACCTTTGTGTATGGGGTTAGACAGTAGTCCAGTTTCATTCTCTTACATGTAGCTGTCCAGTTTTTCCAACACCAGCTGCTGAAGAGGCTGTCCTCTCCCCATTGTATATCCAGGGCTCCTTTATCAAATACTAATTGACTGTAGGTGTTTGGGTTAATGTTTGGATTTTCTATTCTGTTCCACTGGTCTGTGGGTCTGTTTTTGTGTCAGTACCAAATTGTCTTGATTACTGTGGCTTTGTAGTAGAGCTTGAAGTCAGGGAGCATAATTCCCCCTGTTTGATTCCTCCTTCTCAGGATTGTTTTGGCTATTCGGGGTCTTTTCTGGTTCCATATGAATTTTAGAATTATTTGTTCCAGTTCATTGAAGAAAGCTGTTGGTAGTTTGATAGGGATTGCGTTGAATCTGTAGATTGCTTTAGGTAGTATAGCCATTCTGACAATATTTATTCTTCCTAGCCAAGAGCATGGGATGCATTTCCTTTTGTTAGTGTCTTCCTTAATTTCTCCTAGGAGGGTCTTGTAGTTTTCAGAGTACAGGTCTTTCACTTCCTTCATTAGGTTTATTCCTAGGTATTTTATTCTTTTAGATGCAATTGTGAATGGAATTGTTTTTCTGATTTCTCTTTCTGTTAGCTCATCATTAGTGTATAGGAAAGCAACAGATTTCTGTGTTAATTTTGTATCCTGCAACTTTGCTGAATTCAGATATTAGTTCTAGTAGTTATAGAGTAGAGTCTTTAGGGTTTTTTATATACAGTATCATGTCTTCTGCAAATAGTGACAATTTGACTTCTTCTTTACCAATCTGGATGCCTTGTATATCTTTGCTTTGTCTGATTGCCTTGGCTAGGACCTCCAGTACTATGTTGAATAACAGTGGAGAGAGTGGGCACCCCTGTCTTGTTCCCGATCTTAGATGAAAAGCTCTCAGCTTCTCGCTATTAAGTATGATGTTAGCTGTGGGTTTGTCATATATAGCCTTTATGATGTTGAGGTACTTGCCATCTATACCCATTCTGTTGAGAGTTTTAATCAAAAATGGATGCTGAATTTTGTCAAATGCTTTTTCAGCATCTATGGAGATGATCATGTGGTTTTTGTTCTTCTTTTTATTGATGTGATGGATGATGTTGATGGATTTTCGAATGTTGTACCATCCTTGCATCCCTGGGATGAATCGCACTTGATCATGGTGTATGATCCTTTTGATGTATTTTTGAATTCGGTTTGCTAATATTTTGTTGAGTATTTTTGTATCTACATTCATCAGGGATATTGGTCTGTAATTTTCTTTTTTATTGGGGTCTTTGCCCGGTTTTGGTATTAGAGTGATGCTGGCTTCATAGAAAGAGTTTGGAATGGCCTCCTCTTCTATTTTTTGGAAAACTTTAAGGAGAATGGGTGTTATTTCTTCTCTATATGTATGGTAGAATTCAGAGGTGAATCCATCAGGTCCAGGGCTTTTGTTCTTGGGTAGTTTATTGATTACCGATTCAATTTCGTTGCTGGTGATTGGTCTGTTTAGTTTTTCTGTCTCCTGCTTGGTGCGTCTTGGAAGGCTGTATTTTTCTAAGAAGTTCTCCATTTCTTCTAGGTTTTGCAGCTTGTTGGCATATAGATGCTCGTAATATTCTCTTATAATTCTTTGTATTTCTGTGGGGTCCGTCGTTATTTTTCCTTTCTCATTTGTGATTCTGTTTATGTGTGTAGATTCTCTTTTTCTCTTAATGAGTCTGGCTAGGGGTTTATCTATTTTGTTTATTTTTTCAAAGAACCAGCTTTTGGTTTCATTGAGTTTTTCTATTGTTTTATTCTTCTCAATTTTATGTATTTCTTCTCTGATCTTTATTATGTCTCTCCTTCTGGTAACTTTGGGCCTCTTTTGTTCTTCTTTTTCAAATTTCAATAATTGTGTCCTTAGACTGTTCATTTGGGATTGTTCTTCCTTCTTTAAATGGGCCTGGATTGCAATGTACTTTCCTCTTAAGACTGCCTTCGCTGCGTCCCACAGAAGTTGTGGCTTTGTGTTGTTGTTGTCATTAGTCTCCATATATTCTTTGATTTCTGTTTTGATTTGCTCGTTAACCCATTGATTCATTAGGAGAATGTTGTTAAGTCTCCATGTATTTGTGTGCCTTTTTGATTTCTTTCAGAAATTTATTTCTAGTTTTATACCTTTGTGATCTGAGAAGGTGGTTGGTAGGATTTCAATATTTTTGAATTTACTGAGGTTCTTTTTGTGGCCTAGTATGTGGTCTATTCTGGAAAATGTTCCATGTGCCCTTGAGAAGAATGTGTATCCTGCTGCTTTTGGGTGCAGAGTTCTGTAGATATCTGTTAGGTCCATCTGTTCTAGTGTGTTGTTCAGTGCCTCTGTGTCTTTACTTATCCTCTGCCTGGTTGATCTATCCTTTGGAGTGAGTGGCGTGTTAAAGTCTCCTAGAATAATTGCATTGCTGTCTATTTCCTCCTTCACTTCTGTTAGTATTTGTTTCACATATGCTGATGCTCCTATATAATGATTATATCTTCTTGTTGGACTGACCCCTTTATCATTATGTAATGTCCGTCTTTATCTCTTGCTACTTTCTTCATTTTGAAGTCTATTTTATCTGATACAAGTACTGCAACACCTGCTTTTTTCTCTTTTTGTTTCCTTGAAGTATTTTTTTCCATCACTTCACTTTTAGTCTGTGTATATCTTTGGGTTTGAGGTGACTCTCTTTTAAGCAGCATATAGATGGGTCTTTCTTTTTTATCCACTCTGTTCCTCTGTGTCTTTTGATTGGTGCATTCAGTCCGTTTACATTTAGGGTGATTATTGATAGATATGTACTTATTGCCATTGCTGGCTTTAGATTCGTGGTTACCAAAGGTTCAAGGGTTGCTTCTTTACTATCTGAAAATCTAACTTAACTTTCTTGTTAAGTTATTGTGAATGCCGTCTGATGTTTCTTTATCTCTCCCTTCCTATTCTTCCTCCTCCTTTCTTTGTATGTTAGGTGTTTTATTCTTTGCCTTTAGTTAGTATTTGGATGGTCTGCTTTCTTTGCTATGATTTTATTTTCTCTGGTGACATCTTTTTAGTCTTAGGGGTGTTTCCCTCTAGAGCAGTCCGTTTAAGATATCCTGTAGTGGTGGTTTATGGGAGGCAAACTCTCTCAACTTTCTTTTGTCTTGAAATTGTTTAATCCCTCCATCATATTTAAATGATAATCGTGCTGGATACAATATTCTTGGTTCGAGGCCCTTCTGTTTCATTACGTTAAATATATCATGCCATTCTCTTCTGGCCTGTAAGGTTTCTGTTGATAAGTCTGATGATAGTCTGATGGGTTTTCCTTTGTAAGTGATCTTTTTTCTCTCTCTAGCTGCCTTTAATACTCTCTCCTTATCTTTGATCTTTGCCATCTTGATTATTATGTGTCTTGGTGTTGTCTTCCTTGTGTCCCTTGTGTTGGGAGATCTGTGGGCTTCCATGGACTGTGAGATTATTTCCTTCCCCAGTGTGGGGAAGTTTTCAGCAATTCTTTCTTCAAAGACACTTTCTATCCCTTTTTCTCTCTCTTCTTCCTCTGGTACTCCTATAATGCGAATATTGTTCCGTTTGGATTGGTCACATAGTTCTCTTAATATTCTTTCATTCTTAGAGATCCTTTTATCTCTCTCTGCCTCAGCTTTTTTGTATTCCTGGTCCCTGTCTTGCAATTTCTTGATCGTGTCTTGAACCTGATTCAATCTGCTGTTGAGCCCGTCAATGGCTTGTCTCATTTCTGCATTGTCTTTCCTCACTTCCCTCACTTCCTCCCTCAGCTCTTGCACATTTTTCTGTAGATCCGTCAGCATGGCTCTGACTTTTATTCTGAATTCTTTTTCTGGAAGACTATGCATGTCGATTCCTTCAGATTCTTTCTCTGGGGTGGTGTTTGTCTGAAGCTTTGTCTGTATCATATTCTTCTGTCTTCTCATGACTATAGAATTAGTTGTTGGTAGTTGTCACGTATGACCGCTGGGCTCTTTATGACTTTAAAAAGGAAAGAGAAGAGAGGACAGAAAAGAAAAAAAGAAAACAAAGAGAAAAAAAAATACTTCTACTAATAAAAAAGGGAAAAGAGAGAGAGAAAAAGGAAAAGAAAGAAAAAGAAAAAGCAGCAACACGTAAAAGAAAACAACAACAACAATAACAATAAGAAAAAAATACCAAAAAAAAAACAAACGCCCACCGGGGGTGGTTTCTGTGTGAATGCTGTTGGTGGCGCTATTGCTCCACTATTCCAGAGCCGTGGCCACGTCGCTCCACACGGCCCTTTAAAGCTGTGGCCGCGGTGAGAGTGAATGGGAGGCTGTTGAAAGAGAGGGAAAGAAAAAAAAGGGAAAAGAAAGGGGAGAAAAAACAATAACGAAAAAGAAAAGAAAAAAAAAGCCCCTGGGAGTGGGTTCTGTGTGAATGCTGTAGGTGGCGCTGTTGCTCCCCTATTCCAGAGACATGGCCGCACTGCTCCGCAAGGCCCTTTATAGCTCTGGCTGGGTTGGGAACGAATGAGAAGCTGTTGATCTCTGTGGGGGTCTTAATAGCAGACACCCTTTCCCAGTCGCCAGCTGAGGGGTCCAAAGCTCCCCAGGACTCCCAGCGTGCTGGGCTCAGCTTGCGGGACTATCCGGCCCCTCTACTGAGCTCCTGTCTCTTTACGACCGCTGAGAAAGAGCGCGCGCTTTTCTTCCTTTTTTTTTTTCCCTTCTCTTTCCTTCCCGGAGCCTGCCGCGGGCAACTTGCACATTCAGGGCTGGGACCCTGTGCCCTCTGTCTCTCCTATCTCCGCTACACCGCCGGCTGTGTGTCGGCACTCCCGGCGCAGACTTCCACTCCCTCGAGGCTCTGAATCCTCTCCTCCTGCTGGAGCGCTGGGGGAGAGGAGCGCTCGGTCCCTCCGGGGTCACGGCTCCGTACCTTACTCACTTTGCCGGGACTCCCACCGGAGTGCTGGGGTGAAGGAGCGCTCTGGTCTCGCTGGGTCGCGGCTCTGTCCCGCCTTGCTGGGTGCCGAGTCCTCTCTCCGGAGTGTCTGACCGCCGGAGCTCTGGGGGGGAGGAGCGCTCGGTCCACCGGGGTCGTGGCTCCGTACCTTATCCGCCTTGCCGGGACTCCCGCCGGAGTGCTGGTGTGGAGAAGCTCTCTGGTCTCTCTGGGTGCTGAGTTCTCTCTCCGGAGTGGCTGACCGCCGGAGCTCCGTACGCTGTGCACTTTCCTGTGTATTCTGGTCTCTCTTTTAGGGATAGTTGTATTTGCTGTATTTTCGTGAATAAATATAATGTTGGGAGGAATTTTTCTGCCGGTCCGCTTACGTCGCCATCTTCCCGGAAGTCAGCAGCACCATTTTTATACAATATGCTGAAAATAAGTGGAATATAATTACAAGTAGTGTAAAAAATTTAATATTTTTTTAATACCTTAAAACCTCAGTAACTTTAAACAGCAAATGTTTATTTTTCTTTCTTCCAAGTCTCCAGTTTGGGGTTTGTTCTGCTTCACACTGCAGTTTCCCTGGGCTTCACTACAGGCTATGGTTTGAAGTCAAGTCTAGTCCAGTTTCCTCAGTCAGTGGCTGCTCAAGGTGTGCTCTGTTCATAGTGCAAGGCAGACATACAAGGGGCCAAGCCGAGTCATGAAAGAACATTTAAAGCCTTTACTTGCCTCACTGTGAAAACATTCTTCCATTGGTTAAAGCAAATGTCTTGGACATAAACATGAGCAACTTCTCCATGAACATATCTCCCCAGGCAAGGGAAACCAAAGCAAAAATGAACAAATGGGACTACATCAAACTAAAAAGCTTCTGTACAGCAAAGGACACCAACAGCAGAACAAAAAGGCATCCTACAGTATGGGAGAATATTTTTGTAAATGACATATCCAATAAAGGATTAACATACAAAATATATAAGGAAGTCACATGGCTCAACAGCCAAAAAGCAAATAACCCTATTAAAAAGTGGGTGGAGGATATGAACAGACAATTCCTCAAAGAAGAAATTCAGATGGCCAACAGGCACATGAAAAGTTGCTTCACATCACTAATCATCAGGGAAATGCAAATTAAAACCACAATGAGATATCACGTCACACCAGTTAGAATGGCCAACACTGAAAAGAAGAGGATCAACAAATGCTGGCGAGGGTGTGAATAAAGGAAGCCCTCCAACACTGTTGGTAGCAATGTAAATTAGTGCAACCAGTGTGGAAAGCAGTATGGAGGTTCCTCAAAAAACTAAAAATAGAAATATCATTTGACCCAGGAATTCCACTCCTAGGAATTTATCCAAAGAAAGTAAGATCTCAAATTCAAAAAGACAGATGCATCCCTATGTTAATTGCAGCACTATTTACAACAGCCAAGAAATGGAAGCAACCTAAGTGTCCATCAGTAGATGAATGGATAAAGAAGAGGTGGTACATATACACAATGGAATATTATACAGCCATAAGAAGAAAACAAATCCTGCCATTTGCAACAACATGGATGGAGCTAGAGGGTATTATGCTCAGTGAAGCAAGCCAGGCAGAGAAAGACAAGTATCACATGATTTCCTCAATTGTGGAGTATAACAACAAAGCAAAACTGAAGGAACAAAACAGCAGCAGACTCATAAACACCAAGAAGGGACTGGCAGTTACCAAAGGGGAGGGTCTGGGGAGGGTGGGTGGGGAGGGAGTGAGATGGAGATTGAAGGGTATTATGATTGGTGCACATGGTGTGGGGGGATCATGGGGAAGACTGTAGAACAGAGAAGACAAGTAGTGACTCTGGCATCTTATTACACTGATGGACAGTGACTTCAGTGGGGTGTGCGGGGGACTTGATAGTATGGGTGAATGCAGTAACCACAATGTTTTTCATGTGAAACCTTCATAAGAATGTATACCAACTATATCTTAATAAAAAATAAATAAATAAAACTACATCACTTCCAACACAAATAGGTTATGAAATCAGAAAGGTATCTGGGTGGCAAGGATCCCCTGAGATCTTCAGATTCGGCACTTTATGCATTTTGGTGAGACAGCTTTGGTGTTAGCATCATGGCTTCAGACTCAAAGATCCAGTATTATGACTTTGCTGGGTCTTTCATGAGCTGCATAACTTCCAGTGAGTCATGAAGCCTCTGTGGGACTCCCATTTCCTTGTCTGTGAACTGTAGATAATAATATGGATTGCACTGGGTAACTGTAAAGATTCGATGAGATAATTTATTATATGCTTTGTATACCCTGAAAGAAAATGTAAGACTTATGTCAATCCTTGCTAAAAATTTAGTTCAAAACCTGGTGTTCAAGGTCTTTTGTGCTCTGATTTCAAACTATCTTTCCAGTCTTATTGAACTTTTTTCTTGTACATTTTTTAAGAGAAATAAAATAAAAATCCAATTAAAACTGGCTTAGGAAATCAGGGTATTTATTGCTTACTGTAAGAATTGGTTTGTTAATGGAATATTCAAGGATTACTTCAGCTTGAGGAATAGATTGATCAGCAACCGGTCTCTCTCTCTCTCTCAGTCAGGCTCCGCCCTCACTGTCACCGGCGGGCTGCGGCGGCTCCTGACTCTCTACATGCTCTTAGCTTCAGATCCAGTGGAAAGAGAACCCTAAAAGTTGAATTCTGGCTAAATCTCTGCCACATCCAAACAGAGGCTCTGTGTCTGATTCTCATCAGTCTAAATTTGGCTACATACCTATCATTGAATCACTCACTGTGGACTCGTGGCTAGACTATGCTGATTAACCGAGACCACCTGGGGCCCAGTTTAGAGCTGAAGATTGTCAACTGGTCAAACACCTAATCAGATAGCAGCAGGGAGGGTTATTCTTCAAGTACAGTATGGGGTATGATTATATGCCAGAAAAAGGATGAAGGATTGAGGTTGTTAAGTGGTGAAAACAACAGATGTCTCCCACATCTACATTTATAGTCAAATTGAACTATCTGTAGTGTCTGAAGCACTTTCTATGGTTTCCTGCCGGCAGGCCTATCGTCATACTCTTCTCTTGGTCTGGGGCTCTTCCTCGTCCTCTTCTGAGCTCTACCGACCAATCGTCACCGCCCCTCACAATTGAAATATTAATTATCTCCTTACTGTCCTTCTTTCTCTGACCACTGATACTTCTCACAGTTCTTCGGTTTGCCCATTATATTTCAGTTTTTTATGTTCACTTGACCCTTGAACCACACAGGTTTGAGCTGTGGATGTTTGTGACAATTTCAAAATACCTTATTTTCTCTATCTTACTTTATTGCAAGAATACAGTATATAATACATATACAAAATGTGTTTTCCACAGTAGGCAATTAGTAGTTAAGATTTGGGGAAGTCAAAAGTTATACTCTTATTTTCAACGGTGCAGGGCTTAGTGCCCCAAACCCTGTGTGGTTCAAGGGTTAACTGCATTTGTCTTGACTCAACTAGCCCTAAATTTTTTATTGAATTCCTTATGTTAATGAAAAAAACTGATAATTTGCAGAGGAAGGAATTACCATATTAAGAAATTTTGATCAGTAGTGAAATCTGAATCAGTAAATCCAAATGGATGAGAATTTATTATATTTCGACACATGTACATTTTAAGGGTAAATTTTATTTTTGGATTAACTGAAATTAAGACACATTTCACTGCAACCCTTATTGAAATATTGAGAGTGAGCCGTCTTTAATGCTGCAGGATATCTCAACATCTGAAAGAGAATCCTTCTAGGAATGGGTATTCCCAGAGTAGGAATACCTTATTTGTCTTTCCCTTATGAGTCTTTGAAATCTTTGAAACTTATGCTGGACCTATATCTCCAGGGCCAAGCCTAGAATACAAGTACACTATAAATGTTTGTTAAATGGAGGAGTGAAGGAATAAAAGCAAGAATGATTGGAAAAGTATGTGCTTATTCTTTTAATATTTTGAAAGAAATCCTCAGATGTCAGTTTATTTTGCTATCTTTTGCCTATTTCTCCTACAAATTAAAAGGAGCACTGAAATAAATTCTGATGAAGGGTTTTGAGTCAAAGGCTGAAAGAATGTTAGAGCTAAAGGAACTATCCACTGTCAGCCGTGCCTGGCGCTTAGCAGACATGCCAGTGGTGTGGGAATGGACATGAACGTGGGCTAAGTGAACCTAAGTTTATTCCGCACGGCATCAGAGGTCCTGAAGTCCTAATAGACTAGGGTTCCGGTGGCCGCTCAGAAAGGGTAAATGAGGAATAAAGAAGGGACCATTTACAAAGGCATGGACATAAGCAGACACGTTTTCATTGTAACAAGATTCCAAAGGGTGTTGGTGCTCCCCTAGGTCAGCCACAGCAGTGAGTCATTCGCATCTCTAGCCTAGATGGGTCCCCAGAATGGAGCAGTTTCCCAAACCCAGAGAGAGCTCTCCAACCAGGAGCCGTGGTCTTCAAATTTAGCCACCGAGCCACCGAGGATTAATACACCAGCCTCTCTCTTCTTCCATTCTTTTGTTTTTCTGCTACTTTCTCCTACTGGCCAAATCCGTTAGGAAGCCAGAGGAACCTCTCCTGTTACTTGTTGATGTAGTCCACAGAGGTCTGCCTTGCAGGGCACAGAGCAGGTAGAGAAAGGTGAAGAGGGGTTTTGCATGAACAAGCAGAGAATATTGATAGAGATCTAGGAGCCTAGTCTCATGGTTAATTTTTTTTTCAAATGAAACCTTTAGTCTTTATCTATTAAGCTTAAGAAGCCCAGTAGAAAGCAATGGAAATGCCGCAGTGGAACGAGCGTGGAGGGAGCGTTTGCCAAGCATGCCCGAGCTCTCTATGGCAGCCCCTGGGCCCAGCCAGAGAAGTCCTTGTGAGCTGGAGAACACAGTTCTCTATAGTTCTGGTGCTTTACGTTGTTTGTTTTACAGATGAGGAGACAGGTTCCAAAACTGGAGTGGGTAACTTACTGAAAGTCACATAGTGAGTTAGTGGCAGAACCATCCACTAGAGATCAGGCCTCCTGGCCCCCAGTTCAGTGGTCAAACACCGTTCAGGCACTGAGAGTGTGGTAGAGAATTTCCAGAAACGTGAAGCTGTATTAGGATGGGAAGGCAACACTGCATAGGTCCACTTTGGAGTTAGCCAGATCTAGTTTCTAATTCTGCCTTTGGGACTTTTAAGACAAATTATTATTAAACCTTTCATGTTTGTTGCCCCATTAGCAAAATGGAAATAAAAATACCTTGTTTTTAGAGCCTTGGGAAGATAAACAGGATAATGTTCATTAAGTGTTTAGAATTAGGCTGCCCTGAAATCTCATCAGCAGCAGCCGGTTGTTGTTATTAATAGGTTGTTATATAATAGTAACTCCTTCAGGGTCTCTGAACTCACACAAAGGTCTCACTAGCATTCCTTGAGAAATGTCCAGGACCAGAATATGACCAGTCATGAGGCACAGAAGTTCTGGAATGAACCATTCATATTTTTTGCCTTCCCAGCATCCTTTCCCTGGGGGAACCTCTCCTGTATTTCGGTCCCTGTGGCTTGGGGGCACCAGGGCATAAGCCAGTCAGTGTAAATCCATCTTCCTAATCATGAGGCATCGTCCTAGGATGGGAACCTTACCCACTTGTCAGTTCAGAGTAAATCCTAGGCCTTTTGCAAGAGCTACTGGAAAAGAAGTGCTCTTTTCAACAAGGACTGTGAGCAAAAAGCAATGACAAGCATGGAGTTGCTGGGGACGCGGGCGAAGCCCAAGAGTAAAGCTACTGTTACAGGGTAACAGCCAAGAGAGAGACTCCCGATGACGTCATCCAAGCCCCTGATCCCGGGGCTGGCAAGCTTTTTCTCGAAAGGGCCTCATAGAAAATATTTTTAGGATTTGCTGGCTATAAGTTCTCTCTTGCAAGTATCCCGTACGACCTTCGTAGCTGGAAAGAAGCCATAGACAATATGTAAAAGAACGAGCATGATTGTGTGCCAATAAAACTTTATTTACAAAAACAGGCAATGGGCTCAACACCCAAAAAACAACCCAATCCAAAATGGGCAGAGGGTCTGAACAAACACTTCTCTAAAGAAGAAATACAAATATCCAACAGGCACATGAAAAGATTCTTCATATCACTAATCATCAGGGAAACGGAAATTAAAACCACAATGAGATATCATCTCAACACCAGGTAGAATGGTCAACCTCCAAAAAACAAGAAACGACAAATCCTGGTGAGGATGTGGAGAAAGGGGAAACCCCCCTACCTGTTGGTGGGACTACAAATTGGTACAACTGCTGTGGAAAGCAGTGTGGAGGTTCCTCAAAAAACTCAAAATAGAAATACCATTTGACCCAGGAATTCCACTCCTGGGAATTTACTGAAGAAAACAAAGTCCCTGATTGAAAAAGGCATATGCACCCCTATGTTTATTGCCACACTGTTTGCAATAGCCAAGATACAAAAGCAACCTAAGTGTCCATCAATAGATGAATGGATAAAGAAGAAGTGGTACTTATATACAATGGAATATTATTCAGTCATAAAAAGAAAAGAAATCCTGCCTTTTTTTTTTTGATGAATTAAGGAAAACTTTTGTTGAAGCTTAAACTGTGGTACAGAAATACATTGAAGTGATTTCAAGTCCAACACCATGAAGAGAGAAATCAATGGCACCAAAATTTTCCCTCCTCCATCATACGTACCAGGATATATTTAGATTACTATTCAATCTATGGTTTTCATTTTTTAGGCTTTGTTCCATACAAATTTGTGTTTTTCAACATTACATAGAAATCTTAAATCTATTAGAAAAAGAACTAGACCTCAAGACAACAAGTGTCATCCGATCTACTGGGACTGTGTCCAAGAGCACCACCACTTTGGGGCATTATCCTCAGAGCACCACTAAACTGTCGGGTGCTGTCTGCTAATCTCGGAATCAAGCTGATCCACCGACCCAAAGCTTCTTCAGTGAGACTTTGAATCAACAATGTGCTTACAATAAAAGTCAGACATTCCAACCACTGGATTTCAAACCAAGTAGATTTTATGTTTAGAAAAAGTAAAAAAAAGTGTTTCATTTGTAAATATGGAAGGAACAAAAAACATCGCTCTATCAATCCAGAAAGAATCAAAAAAATTTTGTGAGGACAAGAAATACAAAACAAAGTCACCTGGCTGTTTACTCAACAGCTTACATCTCACAGTACTTACAAATGAAGCTAAAAAATGCCAACTCCGGAAAGCCTGTATTTCTAGTTATTTCCCATTGACCATTTTGGGATTTTGCATGTTAAGTTGAATGGGTGGTGTGTGCTTCACTGTGCATGTCTGACAGCCTGCATAGTGGTCCTTCTGGGCAGTGTCCGGATCCTATGAGACCAGCAAGAAGCAGGTGAAGTCAGAACCCTACCACATGTATCACAAAGTCAAAGACTTTAAGCCACAAGATGACAAAGACATTGCTTCCACTGTGAACCCAAGTTTTTTGGTATATTACAGATGGAAATGAGTGGAAATGGCTGCTAAAGTAAAAGCTAAGGTGAGCATTTGAGTGGACTTGACTTACTGAATTTTATATTTCCTAATAACCAGTGGTAAAGATTGCTTTCTATTACTGCTTAGCAGGTTAGTAACGGCATTGTACTGACGAGAAGCTGATCTCATTTAACGGGGAGCACAGAGGGCATGTGGTGTCCACACAGTTCTGCCAGCACACCGCGGCGTCGGTCTGTGTGTCTTCCTCCACAACCAGCTCCATTTGTCTCTATTTTCCAAAACAGCCTGTGTCAAAGGAAGGACAGGCTCCCTTCACCTTAAAGGAAAACCAACCCAGGGTCCACTCCCAGTCCCACTCCGGGGTTTAAGAGTACTGAAAACCCTCCGTGTAACAGTGTGTTGCTTTATTGGGGTGGGGCCATGTGCAGGGGAGACACATAGTGAGAAACAAAATCAAAGAAGGAAGACAAGCAAGGATGCAGAGCCGTTGAAGCAGTAGTGCACCAAGTGACAGCCGGGGTCATTACCTAAAAGGACTCATCTGTGGAAGCAGAAGTGCAATTGCTGTTGTAAAAACGACTGCATGAAGTAGAAACTGGTTTCAATACCATTAGTAGAGAATAAGGACGCAGAGGTAACTGGATGTCAGATCCTGGCAGCAGGACTGGAGCCGATGGTGGGGCTGAGGCCACACCTGATGAGGACGGAAGCTTTGGCTGTGGGGAATTTGGGGTGATACCTGGAGAAATATTGCAGTGTGCACACCAAACGGAACTGTTTCCACAAGTGTTGTAAAGTTTCATACAGGAAAAGGTTTTCTCTGCATACCCTTCAGGTTCACAGCAGGAGCGGCGGAGGGTCCCTAAACACAGGAGAGGGCGTGCAGGCAGGTATGTAGCTCCTGGACACAGTAACGCATACGGTTCAAAATGATCACACCAGTGTCTCATCGAGGCCTTCCGGGGCTGCAAGATGGTGGTTACAGAAAGCAGGGCCCTGGTATCAATACCTAAAAGCAGCACCACCTTCTGTGTGCGTTTCTTTTTGCGCTTTTTCTTCATTTTCCTTAATCAGCCCTGCTGGCATTGCCGTTCCTTAGCAAAACTGCTGAAAACAAAACCGTTAGCATGGATCACAGCGCTCCAGCAATCGGGATGTTTACAGCCCTCCGCCTCCTGGGATGAAGAAGCACCGCGCGGCAGTTAGAACTCTGGTCTACAAACAGGGTGTCACGACTTCCCTGGCTTGAAGACCTCTCCGACTTTCCTCATCTGGTCTGATTTAAGTGCGTTTCAAAGCTAACACAGGAAAAGCCTGGTTCTGGGGTGCTGTGAAGAGTCCAGTCAGTTCCATCTGATTTCACTGCATTCATCAAATACCCACAAGGATTCAACAGCGTGGCATCAATGACAGAATTCCACCCTCACAAGTGACGTCTTTGCAGTAACACCGTCTCCGTGTAGAACTGGCCCATGACTGCTGGGTCAGGCTCACGCACCAGAGCTGCCAGGGTGTGACCGGCTGACTGATTACCCGACTCTCTGGGAAATCCAAAGTATACAAGTACTAACAGTCAGAATTCATACGTCCCATACAGTATGCTGCTGCATCTGGGGAAACTGCATTAAGAAACTCTGTTTCTTCCTGGATATTCTGGTGTGGGTACCTTGGTGAGAAGGCTTCATGAAGTTCTTATGAGAATAAGAAGCTTTGAATTGATAAATACCAATTGACTATTAACATATGCGTATTTGTGAACTTGAAAAAGCTTAATCAAATGTCAAAATTTGGTTACAAATGATATTTTTAGGATCTGTACTTACACCCCTTTCGTGATAATCAAGATGTTTCTTTAAAAAGCATCTAGTTGTTCCTTGATTGGAATTGGTGAAAACAGTTGGAATTGGCCGATTCCCGCACCTCCCAATTAAAATAGTGGAGCTCAGTAGATACACATTTATTCATCAACTCAAGAACTTCTAAGATACTGTGGGACTTCTTCAGTCTCTTTTGATCTCTAATCATAGCTTGAATATAGTAGACCTTTAAGGTTTCTCACGGCTTTTTTTAAAATTCCCAATGCCAGATATTCATTTAACTGGATCTTCTGGCCCAGAGACCAGTCCAATTAGTTTTTGATACCAATCCCAGAAGTCTGGAAGTTTCATCCTTTCTATCCCACTCTTCTGTATGTGGTGGCAACTCATGCTGTTTTTTCTATTGTCCATGGTTGGCTCACCTCCCTCTTGTTCTGAAGTAATAACCCCCTTTAGGGGTTAGTGCCACATTATCCAGGGCCTTGTATTATCAAAATGATGGTCCTCTACATTGCTCTGATTGAGAGCAGATCACAGTCTGTAAGCTAGGACTTCTCAGGGGATTATTTTATTTTGATTAACCAATTTACCCAGGGTTATTCATTCTCTTGCTGGCTTTAAAAATATACTTCTTAATTTTAAATGACATGACACAAAATGCTAGCAAATATTAATAACTGATCTCTATTAAAATAAATATTCTGTAAACATTTTCTGGTAGAGTTGTCTTTAAAGACTTCCAAATATCCTTTGTTAAGGTAGTTTAATGCAAAATAAAATATTAAAGTTTTAAGATTATAAGAATTTATCCCGAGATTAAGTTGACATAATAGGTTATTAGACCAATTTGACAGAGGTTTAAATGACCTAAAGTCATTTGGATGAATATTACTCCTAGTGAACCACCTTTTATGAAGAAGCTGCTTTCACCAGACAGAAGTTGTTAAGCAAAAAAAAAAAAAGGTCATTAAAAGCTCATAAGAATTCTGTATTTTAAGAGATACTCCTTGGGCAGAATATCAGTAAAATGTGTTCACAGATTAAAGACTTTGAAAAATAAAAACTGCTAGACAAATATAAAGCAGTATTACCCACAATAAGAAGTGATGATAAGTTTTAAACAGTAGAGCCATTTTAACATTTTAGCTTAAAGAAAAAAGGGCTTATATGTAAGTAAAATTGTACTGAGAAATATGTCATTTTTAAACAAGAAAGGAAAAATGAGAACATCGCATTCAGATAGAATTTTGAAACTCATTTTTATTTTGGTGTTACAAATGATCATTTTCAAATTGACTTTTCTATAAGAATGTAAAGCACAAAAATATGCTGAATATCAGAACCACACAAATCCTCAAGGTTTTCTGTGTAGTCTTCATTAACGCAAGTCTCTGTGAATATTTCATTCTTACTGAAGATCTTGAATCTGTTTCACAATAATGAAGCCATGAAGTTTTTATGCAACGTATTCATTACAAACTACAACACTTCTATTAAAAGGAAAGCTGAGTAATACAAATCTACGAGAGAAATGGAGGAGAAGGTAATGTGGTGAGGCTTGGTGTACCTTACTTGCTTTGTGGTTTTCTGTCATCACTTTCAAAGAACACAGAGCACAGAAGGCAGAGTAATCATCTCCCTTCTTAACCCCCCTAATTTATAAATCTGTTGTTCAGAGAGTTGGACCAATTATCACAAACTATCATTTGCATAATTAACCACAAGTCTATTATAAAGCATTTCGTTAGTGGTATCAACAAACAGAGGAGGATGGAAATTTATAAAAGAAAATGGGTTTTGTTAAGCTTGCCAAATCCTTAGATACTATGGGCTGTGCTGCACTTCAACTTTTGATGAGATGTTTAGTGCCTCACAGTAAAAGACTGCTCAGCGAAGGAAGCACAACTGAATTATCTTCTAGGTGCTATGATATTTCATTTGACAAGGTACGAAAGGATAGGACAAAATTTAAGCAAGATTTATATGCGTTCCAACTTCTCACTGAGGAATTCTTCCACGCTGTCCGTGTTCCATTTGAGGATGCTGAGCTCCTCAGCAATGTTCCCACTGTCGTCTAGGAGCTTGAGTACAGGGTCTGAACCACGGACGTACTGCAAAAAAGAGGGATATCACATCATCACATGCTTAGATGAGTGCTCTCGGCCTCAGCCAAGGTCCAAATGAATTCAATCCAGCTTACCTAAATTTAATAAAAAACAGCTTTTAGACATAACATCATAATAGGTCTTAAAGGAATCTTTTAGGAAAGAGTTTAATGGGATTTCACAGAAAAATGAGAATTTTAAAAAAGTTACATTTTACCTCTAAGAGAAAAATGCCTGTTGGTATCAAGGCAGTTTATTTGGGATTTAAGCTTATTACTGAATGTAACAAATACTTATAGCATACATGATACTCTCGAACTCTCAAATGAGCTTAAAATCTAATAGAGGAGGCAGACAAGTTCAAAATAATTAATGAATGAAATATAAAAAGCAATGTTGAAAAAAGGATGTGCATACAAATTATCAGAATTCCACGATGCCCCCTTAAATTTTATTTGGTTTAAAAAAATCTTATGATTTTGTTGGCAATACTGTATAATTAGGCTGGAATCCTGAAACTTCAAATCCACTTATTTCACCAGAGAGCCTGAGAAAGTCTAACTCTGTGTAAACAGACAACAAACAGGACCCCATTTGTTAAGAAATCAATCTTCAATGCTAAATTAAGTGGAACCACATAACTAAAGGGACAACAGTGATGATGGAGGCAGCTCTTAGAACACATTTCAGCAATTTATGCTTCAGGTTTCCAGGGTTCTAGGGCTATGAACTTTAGAGATGGAGATAAGCAATAATGTGATTATTAGCGTATTCTCAACCCATTTGTGGAGTTTAAAAACATAGGCCCTCTAAGCTAGTAACATTACTACTTAAATAACTTTAGTCAGGTTATCTACATATACTATCTATCCGTATATTTTAAAAATATGATTATTTAAAAACTCATTTTAGTCCAAAAAAGAATTATATAGTACACAGTTGCAAGAATCCTCAACAAAATACTGGCATATCAAATACAATAATGTATAAAGGAATTATATACCATGACCAGGTTGGATTTATTCCAGGTATGCAAGGTTGGTGTAACATTTTAAGATCAATTAATCAAATCTGTCAATACCAACAGGCTAAATAAGAAAAATCTTATGATCATATCATAAGATGAAGAAAAAGTATCCCATCACAGGCTTCGACTGGGATGAAACCTGAGGACATTAGGCTAAGTGGAATAAGCCAGTCAAGAAAGGACACATACTGTATGATTCCTTTCATATGTAGGATCTAAGGTAGCCGAAACCACAGAAACAGAAAGGAGAAAGGTGGATGCCAAAGGCTAGGGGGAGGAGGACGTAGGAATTTGTGTTTAACGGGTGAGTTTGTTTTACAATATAGAAAAACTTCTAGAGATCTGTCGCATAACAATGTAAATACAGTTAACACTACTAAACTGTACACCAAAAAAATAGTTAAGATGGCAAATTTAATGTTATGTACTTTTTACAATTAAATTTTTTAAAAAGTGGGAAAAAGATCTGAAGAGATACACTTAAGATATACAGATGGCAAAAAAGCTTATGAGAAAATGCTCAATTAGGGAATTGCAGATTAAAACAAGATAACAGTCCACACTTATTAGATAGCTAAAATCCCAAACACTGACAATACTAAATGCTGGTGTGGATGTGGAGCAACAGGAACCCTCATCTATCACTAGTGGGAAGGTACCATGACATGGCCACTCTGGAAGACAGCTTGGCAGTTTCTTACAAAGCTAAGAAGTTTTACTATACAATCCAGCATTGTGTTGTTCCTATGTGATTAATTATCTAAGTTGAAAACTTAAATCTACATAAAAGTTACATTAAAATATACAGCAGCTTTACTCCTTTAACTGCCAAAAATTGGAAGTGACCAAGGTATCCTTTCCTAGGTGAACAGAAAAACAAGCCATGGTACAACAACATTATTCACATTATTCAGTATTAAAAGGAAATGAACTATCCAGCGACAGAGAAGCATTTTGCTAAGCGAAAGAAGCTGATCTGAAAAGACAACATACTGTATGTCCCCAACTATATGACATTCTGGAAAACGCAAAACTCTAAAGACAGTAAAAAGATCAGTGGTTGCCAGGGTTTGGTGGGTGTGAGGTGGGAGCGGGGAGAGGAGTGAACAGGTGGAGCGCAGAGGATTTCAGAGCAGTGAGATTACTCTGTATGATACTGTAATGGTGGAGGCATGATATTCAACTATAAAAATTAAAGAATGAACCCTAATGTACACTATGGAATGTAGCTAATAATAATGTATCAATATTAGTTCTTCAATTTAAAAAAATGTACCACATCAAGGCAAGACGTTAATAATAAGGGAAACTGAGGATGGCCATTAGGTGTCACGTGGGGAGGAACAAGGAACACTGTACTTTCGGACCAACTCTTCTGTAAACCTAAAACTGCTCTAAAGACAGTCTACTACAAGTCGTGACTCTGTGGCATCTTTCTACACCGACGCACAGTGACTGCAATAGTGTGCGGGGGGGACTCGATAATATGGGTGAAGGTAGTAACCACACTGTTTTTCATGTGAAACCTTCAGAAGAGTGGGTATCAGTAATACCTTAATAAAAAAATTGTATAAAAAAAGTCTATTAATTATGAAAAACTATTCAAATACTTATTTTTCTTCAAAGAAGAAAGAAATTAATGCTGGAAAAAAGGGACTGTATTAAAATTACCTTACCTTGACCTGCAGACCTCTGAAGAGTTTGGGTTTATCACTCCTGACGAAAGCTGAAGAGAAAAAAAAAAGATTCAAATTGTTCAATTCCAAATCCAAGCTAGCTACAAAGATCAATACAAAAAGTAGAAATAAACTCAATAAATAAAACATTGGTTCCCATATGGAAAAACAGGAAATTCAAACAAAATAAGTGAAAAGGCATACCATCCTGTTCAGTGGGAAGACTAATATTTTAAGATGTTTCGAGTTAAGCAAAATTCCAAATCCCAGTGGGATTTTGAGAGCTTGACAAAATGTTAGTAAAGCTCAGCTATAAATAGAGTAAATGTGTGTGACTAGTCAGGGCGTTTTAGAAAAAGTAAAATATGAGTGGAGAATTTGTTCAGAACTGTTTACTAATATACTATTTGATATTTGATACCACAACAGATAAAACAAAGAAGCAGATTAAGAAATATGAGAGACAAATATCTGGATAAATTTTTAGTATGGTCAAACTATCAAATCAGAGAGGAAGGTGGGGGAGGGAGACATTGTATGTATGTGGGGTGTGTGTGCGTGAATTGTTCAATACATATTTTTAAGAAAACTGCCAAGGTATTCGGTGGGGGGTGGGGGTGGGGGTAGTAGGTGCCTAATTCATGTCTTTTATCTCAATAAATTCCAGATGGATGAATACTTCCAATTCAGTTGACAAACATTTACTGAATACTTGACTGTATTCAATAAAACAGTCACGATTCCTGCTCTTGAAGGGAGCTTACAGTCTGGTGGGGAAGATGCTAAATAGTAATCACACAACTAATAATTTCAGTTGTGATAAACTTTAAACAACAGAGAGGCTCAAAATACGACCCTACCATATAACCCAGAGAACTTGAATATGGAATATGAAATTCTTTTCCTAAGCCTCACCCTGAAGGAAATGCTTTAGAGATATGCCCATATAAAAACGGTCAGGACATTCAGGACAGCAAAACACAATTATAAACAAAATTAGTAATAGAAAGGACATCGGGAGAAAAATCATCTCTAACATATAATGTATAAAAGAGCTCTTATAGATTAAGAAAAAATAAATACCAGGTAGAGATATGGACTAAGAACAGGAACATTTAATGAACAACTATACAAATGGCCAAAAACCATTTGAAATACATGTTCAACCTTACTAACAATCAAAGAAATGTCAAATAAAACAGTGAGCTACCCTCATTCAGAGTGACATTTTAAAAGGATATTTAAGGTTAGAAAGTGGGTGGAGAGAAGTATTTTGCTGGAGGTCAGCTGTGGGAGCAATATAAACAGACATATCCTTCTTGAACACTATTTAGTAGAATCTTAAAATGTACATACTTTTTAAACCTGCAAGTCTGGAAATCTGTAAATAAATGTGTAAAAGGCTACTGGTCAAACAAATTAACATGGACTAGACTACTGAAAGCATCTAATCATTTAAAATTATGTTAATCTGTATTTAGAGATAGAAGCAAACTCACACTATGTATAAAAGGTAATAGATCAGTTTGTTTCCTACTATTGTTAAGATGGATAAATATTATTTTTATATATTTATCCATAAATGTATACTTGCAAAGGAAAAAGCCAAGAGGCATTAAAATCTAAAAAAAAAATTAAACAAGAAAATATAAAATACTAAGCATGATACACATTAACAGTTCAAAAAAATGTTAACCATCATTTTAATAAGGTGTTACAGCTGGAGCATAGGGTCTGGGAAGTTATAAATGAATGTTCCCCTTTTTGGATTGGTCTACATTTTACCAA
Source organism: Phataginus tricuspis (assembly GCA_029783875.1). Classification (NCBI taxonomy): domain Eukaryota; kingdom Metazoa; phylum Chordata; class Mammalia; order Pholidota; family Manidae; genus Phataginus; species Phataginus tricuspis. Next base: position 2,055,219 of record JAQQAC010026012.1, read on the forward strand.
TTTTTTAGTAATAATCAGTTAAATTATCCAAGTCAAAACATTTAGAATACTTCTTTCTAAAATAAATACCCATTAGATACTTGATAAGTTATACCAGTTCTACTATGTTACCATCTGCATCCTTCTCCATTTTTTAGATTGTATAGTAACACACATACTTTTGAAAACTTAGTTTTTAAGCTTAGAGTTTACTAGAATAGCATTACAGACATGTTTTGTTATCAAAGTCTTTATCTACTTGCATTTAGGACAACAAAACAAGGATTAGTAAATTGGTTTTTCTTTCTCTGAAGGCTTTTGAAGACCTGTTGGAAGAGACTCAGATATCTCAACCACTCCGACAAAATTTAGTTCAAAGAAAACTGATTATATTATTCTGGCTCCTTAGAACATCTTTTCCATTAACTTTATCCTTTAGATTTGTCCAAATACTCTGTAAACTCCTGGGTCCTCAAACACAAATGATCTTAGGATATCCTGTTGGATTTTACACCACCTTTTGACAAATGCCCTATGGCACACCTGTGCAAAAAGCCATTTAACACACAATAAGTGTGTTTCCTACTACCTGAGAAACCTCTCTGGGGAAAAGGACTACTCACATATTTTTGTATCTGTTAACCAAACCTAGCACATTTAACAACTTTCATTCATTCATCAGAATTTTAACTGGCTGGAATGAGTGAGCAAATTTCAAAGGAACATTAAGATGAGTCACCAGTGACTAATTTAATCAGTTCTTTGCTTTGCTCTCTGTGATCTATAAGCTGTCTAATTTTCAATGAGGGAAATATCTGTTAAATGCCCTGTAGTAGCAAATTACATTTCACAGGCAGTGAATCGATCTCTTAACAGACATTTGTGTCCTTATATACACATGGCATGAAGATAGGCTGTATGAGAACACGGGGACTTGCAAAAAGACCTCATAGAAACTTATTTTCTAGTTTACTTTCTGCTCTTTTAAAAATAGTTAAGCGATACCAGTTTGGAGATTTCTGAAGAAATTAAACTAGTCCTTTATTTCTAGAAGATGTTCTTATGCCAATTTAATTATTTGTTAGTTATACAGGCAGTTCTGTAAATAACACTTGAAAGTGATCAAATGTACAGAAGAAATGTTTCAGCTTTTATCTCAGGATTGTTATCAGCATGTCATCGTGCAGCCCCTAGGAGAAATAAGAGCTAAGTTTTTATGTACTGGGAAAGTAGTGGGACTCTTATAATTCACAGGTGTTCAGAATTAACCGTAAGGAGTATTAAAAAATAAAAAACCTATCCTTATCTCTGTTCCAAAAAGAGCATAAAAGTGGGGATAAAGGGCTAATGGGAAAGATATGCCTTGATGTTAGAAAAAAATGTTTGAGTTATGTTATCTTCAGAATCATAAGCAAGTGAAAATATAAATGAAAAAGGAAACAATATACTTGGCTAGACTGAATGATATGCCTATGATCACATTACAAGTAGTCACACAATGTACTGTTATTGGTTTTAAGATTTAATTTGATTATATGGCCTCATGGCAGATATGATTAAGACTTGTGAATGATCACATAAATTACATGGAATAATAATTAGATATTTTCCTGTTGATTAAAAGTTAAATATTTGAATCAGAATATATTCTAAATAAAAATGTCGTATCATACCCAGAAACAACAATACAAAGAGAAGAGCAACAGCAAACAGAACTGACTTCTCAGTGTGTTCAGTGAAAGCTACTAGGTATTTCTAAAGGAAGAAAACTTATTATTGTATACAAACCATCTGAAATGCAAAACTGTGAGTCATCTGGGTCCTCCCAACAAGACAACTTAAAAGTACTTAAAAACATTTAGAGAAAAGCACTTAAATAATTAAGAGAGTTTGGGGAGACTCCAGTCTAAAACGATCATAACTTTTCAGTTCAGAATAATAGTATTAGAAAAGGAATGTTTGAGAACTAAAAATTCACTGTAAGTATAACCAATGTAAACACAGGCATTTGACTAGATTCCCATTTGTCAAAAGTGGGGGCACCCTTGAATTAGATAAAGTTAGTAAACCCACTTATTTCAATAAATTCCTCGTAATATGAGAAGCAATGTTAGGTAGATTCTGGGCATATTAAAGATAAAAATTAAAAAAAAATTCTGGACTGTAAGGAGGCCCTAATTTGGTAGAGGCCAAAGACCAGCAAGCCAAAAAAAGACATTACAATGTCATGGGGGAACTGCTCTGGAACATAAAGGGGAGAGTGAAAACTTCCATCCGAAGACCACCTAAAAAAGCAATGTTTGAGCTAAATTTTGAATGAATAGGAGTTTGTCACAAGAACTGGGAAGGGGCAGAAGTCAGGAGGAAAATGTAGTGTGTGCAAAGACGTAAAGGTCAGAGTTCAGAGAACTGCAAATAGTTCTGCACGTGAACTAGAGGCATGAATCTAGAAAAGAAAAACCACGCTGTGATGGGTCAATGGCAATGCTATTGAGTTTGGTATTCATTCTGTAGGTGGATGGGGAGCTATAAAGGATTTGAAGCAGGAGGGGCCACATTATCAAATCTGTCTTGTGGAAAAGGTCTTTTTGGTAGTTGTTAGAATAGAGGCAATACATAAGAAAAGGGACCAGAGACAGGAAGACCAGACAACAAGTAACTAATCCCGGAGAAAGATGCCAAAGGCTTGATTAAAATCACAGAGACGCCAAGGGAGTATGATCTGAAGGTTATTAAGAAGGAAGAAGAGAAATAATTTGGTGACAAACTGGGTAGGAAGTATTAAAGAAAGCTTCTTGGGGTTCATGCTTCTACTTCTGCTTGATGATACAATGATTTGTGTTAACAAGGAAGAACAAGGTATAGTTTTAAAAGAGAAAAGGATGAATTCAGTTTTTGGACATGCTGGGCTTTAAGGTCTTTCTATTTAAAAATTAGGGCTACTGTCTGCAGGGCTGTTAGAAATGCAGAATCTCAGGATCCACCCCAAATTTACATAATTACACTCCGCATTTAACAAGATCTCCAGGTGATTCATGTGTCACTGGTTTAGGTGCCTAAGAGATCATACAATGGAGATGTCCACTCAGTCAGAATGTGATTTCTAGAAAAAGAAGGGTTTTGATCTAAACATACAGATTGGGAGTCATCTGGTAAATACCGTAACTGAAACTGAAGGAGGAGTGGAACATTATTCAGGAGAGTAAGAAAAGCAGATAATATGAAGACAGACCCTGACTAACATTAACATCTTAAGTGTGGATGGTAGATGAGCTACCAGGAAAAGACAGGGGTGCATATGTCTTTCTAAATTAGGGATCTTGTTTTCTTTCTTAAGTTCCTAGGAGTGGAATTAGTGGGTTAAACAGCATTTCTATTTTTGGTTTTAGTTTTTAGTTTTTGAGGAACCTCCATCACATATTGCTTTCTACAATGGTTGAACTAATTTACATGCCCACCAACAGTGTAAGAGAGTTACCCTTTCTCAACATCCTCACCAGCATTTGTTGTTCCTTGTTTTGGATGGTGGCCATCCTAACTGATGTGAGGTGATATCCCATTGTGGTTTTAATATGCATTTCCCTGATGATTAGTGATGTGGAGCATATTTTCATGTGCCTGTTTGTCATCTGAATTTCTTTGGAGACATGTCTGTTTTGATCCTCCGCCCATTTTTTAATCAGGTTATTTCTTTTTTGGGTGTTGAGGCATGTGAGTCATTTAAATATTTTTGATGTTAACCCCTTACTGGATAAGATATTTATAAATATATTCTCCAATACTGTAGGATGCCTTTTGTTCTTCTGACCGTGTCCGTTGCTGTACAGAAGCTTCTTAGTTTAATGTAATCGCATTTGTTTATTTTTGCTTTTGTATCCCTTGCTGGAGGAGATGTGTTCAGGAAAAAGTTGCTCATGTTTACATTCAAGAGATTTTTGCCTATGTTTTCTCCTATGAGTTTTATGGTTTCATGACTTACATTCAGGTCTTTGATCCATTTCAAGTTTACTTTTGTGTATGGGGTTACACAATAATCCAGTTTCACTCTCTGACATGCAGCTTGTCCAGTTTTGCCAAGACCAGTTGTTGAATTGGCTGTCATTTCCCCATTGATATCCATGGTTCCTTTAACAATTTTTTTTTTGGTATCATTAATGCACAATTACATGTGCAACATTATGGTTACTAGACTCCCCACATCATCAAGTCCCCACCACATACCCCATTACAGTCACTGTCCACCTGCCTAGTGAGATGCTATAGAATCACTACTTGTCTTCTCTAAGTTGTACAGCCCTCCCCGTGCCGCCGCCTACATTATGTCTGCTAATCGTGGTGCCCCTTCTTCCCCCTTGTCCCTCCCTTCCCACCCATCCCCCCCCAGCCCCTTTCCCTTTGGTAACTGTTAGTCCATTCTTGGGTTCTGTGAGTCTGCTGCTGTTTTGTTCCTTCAGTTTTTTTCTTTGTTCTTATACTCCACATATGAGTGAGATCATTTGATCCTTGTCTTTTTGACTGGCTTATTTCACTGAACATAATAACCTCTAGCTCCATCCCTGTTGTTGCAAATGGTAGGATTTGTTTTCTTATGGCTGAATAATATTCCATTGTGCATATGTCCCACCTCTTCTTTATCCATTCATCTACTGATGGACATTTAGGTTGCTTCCATTTCTTGGCTATTGTAAATAGTGCTGCGATAAACATAGGGGTGCATACGTCTTTTTCAAACTGGGATGCTGCATTCTTAAGGTAAATTCCTAGGAGTGGAATTCCTGGGTCAAATGGTATCTCTATTTTGAATTTTTTGAGCAACCTCCATACTGCTTTCCACAATGGTTGAACGAATTTGCATTCCCACCAGCATTTTAGGAGGGTTCCCCTTTCTCCATATCCTCGCCAACATTTGTTGTTGTTTGTGTTTTGCTTGGTGGCCATCCTAACTGGTGTGAGGTGATAATCTAATTGTAGTTTTATTCTGCATTTCTCTGATTATTACCGAAGTGGAGCATTTTTCATTTGCCTATTGGCCATCTGAATTTCTTCTTTGGAGAAGTGTGTGTTCAGATTCTCTGCCCATTTTTTAATTGGATTATTTTCTTTTTGTTTGTTTCCTTTATCAAATATTAATTGACCATATATGCTTGGGTTTATTTCTGGGCTCTCTATTCTGTTCCATGGACCTATGGGGTCTGTTCTTGTGCCAGTACCAAACTGTCTTGATTACGGTGGCTTTGTAGGAGAGCTTGAAGTCGGGGAGCATAATCCCCCCAGCTTTGTTCTTTCTTCTCAGGATTGCTTTGGCTATTCAGGGTCTTTTGTGGTTCCATATGAATTTTAGAACTATTTGTTCTAGTTCACTGAAGAATGCTGCTGGTATTTTGATAGGGATTGCACTGAATCTGTAGATTGCTTTAGGCAGGATGGCCACTTGACAATGTTAATTCTTCCTAGCCATGAATACAGGATGTATTTCCATTAACCAGTGTTCTCTTTAGTTTCTCTCATGAGTGTCTTATAGTTTTCAGAGTACAGGTCTTTCACCTCCCTGGTTATATTTATTCCTAGGTATTTTATTCTTTTTGATGCAATAGTAAATGGAGTTGTTTTCCTGATTTCTCTTTCTGCTAGTTTATTGTTAGTATATAGAAATGCAACAGATTTCTGCGTATTAATTTTGTATGCTGCAACTTTGCTGAATTCAGTTATTAGTTCAAATAGAGTTTTGATGGAGCCTTTAGAGTTTTCAATATGTAATACCATGTTATTTGCAAACAGTGACAGTTTGACTTGTTCTGTACCACCGGAGGCCTTTTATTTCTCTGTGTTGCCTGACTACTGTGGATAGTGCCTACGGCAGTTTGTTGAATAAAAGTGATGAAAGTGGGCATCCTTGTGTTGTTCCCGATCTTAGAGGAAAAGCTTTCCGCTTTTCATTTTTAAGTATAGTGTTGGCTGTGGGTTTGTCATATACGGCCTTTATTATGTTGAGGTACATACCCTCTACACCCATTTTGTTGAGAGTTTTTATCATGAATGGATGCTAAATCTTGTCAAATGATCATGTGATTTTTGTCCTTTTTGTTGATATGGTGTTATGATGTTGATTGATTTTTAAATACTGTACCATTCTTGCATCCCTGGAATAAATCCCACTTGTCATGATGGATGATCTTTTTGAGGGTTTTTTGAATTTGGTTTGCTAATATTTTGTTGAGGATTTTTGCATCTATATTCATCAGGGTCGGTAATTTTTTTTTGGCGTGTTTGTCTGGTTTTGGTATTAGAGTGATGCTGGCCTTAAAGAATGAGTTTGGAAGTATTCCCTCCTCTTCTACTTTTCTGAAAATTTTGAGGAGGATGGGTATTAGGTCTTCACTAAATGTTTGAAAAAATTCAGCCATGAAGTCATCTGGGCCAGAGGTTTTGTTCTTAGGTAGTTTTCAATTAATGATGCGATTTCAATGCTGGCAATTGGTCTGTTCAGATTTTGTTTCTCTTGGGTCAGTCTTGGAAGGTTGGATTTTTCTAGAAAGTTGCCCATCTCTTCTAGGTTATTCAATTTGTTGGCAAAAATTTTTTCATAGTATTCTCTAATAATTCCTTTTATTTCCATGGTGTCCATTGTGTTTTTTTTCCTTTTTTCATTTCTGATTCTGTTTATGTGTGTAGACTCTTTTTTTCTTTATAAGTCTGGGTTGGGGTTTATCTATTTTGTTTATTTTCTTAAAGAACCAGCTCCTGGTATTATTGATTCTATTATTCTTCTCAATTTTATTTATTTCTGCTCTGATCTTTATCATGTCCCTCTTATTGACCTTGGGCCTCATTTGTTCTTCTTTTTCTAGTCTCATTAATTGTGAGTTTAGACTGTTCATTTGGGTTTGTTCTTGTTTCTGAGGTAAATCTGTAATGCTATACACATTCCTGTTAGAACTGCCTTCATTGCATCCCACAGGTTTTGGGGTGTTGAGGATTTGAGGTGTTCATTTGTCTCCATATATTGCTTGATCTCTGTTTTAATTTGGTCATTGATCCAGTGATTATTTAGGAGCATGTTGTTAAGCCTCCATGTTTGTGGGCTTTTTAGTTTTCTTTGTATAATTTATTTCTAGTTTCATACCTTTGTGGCGTGAGAAGCTGGTTGGCACAATTTCAATCTTTTTTAATTTACTGAGACTCTTTTTATGGCCTAGTATGTGATCTAATCTGGAAAACATTGCATGTGCATTTGAGAAGAAAGTGTATCCTGCCTGCTTTTGGGTGGAGTGTTCTGTAGGTATCTGTTAGGTCCACCTTTTCAAATGCATTGTTCAGTGCCTCTGTCTCCTTACTTATTTTCTGTCTGGTTAATCGGTCTTTTGGAGTGAGTGGTGTGTTGAAGTCTTCTAAAATGAATGAGTTGCATTCTATTTCCCCCTTTAATTCTGTTAGTATTTGTTTCACATACTTAGGTCCTCCTATATTGTGCTCCAGCTGTGTTCCCCCTGGCCTGCTGCGATGGCAGTGGTGCTAGGGAATAGGACTGGCACCTGTCAGGAGGAAGTGCCCTCACGGCTGGGCTGTGCATGCAGCTCCCTGGCTGGCCCAAAATAGGGCTGAGCAGGCTGGGGGTTCTCCCCTGTCTACCTGGAAGTAAAGTTTGATTTCACTGCCAGGTGGCAGGCTGTGCACCACCAAGAGAAGTCTCCAGCTGTGTTGCCAGCAACAGGGATGGAGCGTCTGAGGCTCCTGAGGGCTCCCAACCTGCTGGGCTGAAGGTCGGCTGTGGAGGTTTTTGCCATCTGACATTTCTCCTAAACAGAAAACACTGTGCAATCCTTGCCCCTCTGGTGCCCCTCTCACTGCTGTGAAGTCTTTCAAACTGTCCACACTTTTCCTCTCAGGGGGGTCGGCAGAGTGTCCCTGTTCTCCACAGGTGGCTGGTATCTCAGCCTCTCTGGGTGTTCCGCTCGTCTCTGCTGTCCAGCCCCACCAAATCATCAGGACACCATGCAACGTGGGCTCGTGTTCCCAGAACAGATCTCCAGGGCCAGGTGTTCAGGGTCCTGGGCTTCTACCCTCTCCCCACTCCATTCCTCTTCCTCCCACCTGTGGGTCAGGGTTAGGGGAGGGCTTCGATCCCACTGGATCACAGCTTTGTCACTTTACCCTTTGCTGTAGGGTCTTCTCTTCTTCTCCAGGTGTAAGTGGTCCATTCTGCAGTCTTCAGGTTAATTTCAGGACTAGTTGTATTTGCTGTATTTTTATGTTCTATGTGGTTTTGGGAGGAGGTTTTTGCCTTGCCTTCTTACCCTGCCATCTTTTTTTCTCTGTCCCCAGTTTGACATTATTTTAAAACTCCTCTCTGCACCTGAAAGTTTATGATTCTAATACATGTTGTGGAAAAAATGTGGTCCATGGGCTGTATCTGGCCTGCTGGATTTTGTAAATAAGTTTTATCGGAACACAGCCACACTTATTAATTTAAGTATTATTTATGGCTGCTTCCAGAAAAGTGGAGTTGAACAGCTGCAACAGAGACCTTGTTGCCTGTAAAGCTGAAAAATTTTACTTTCTAGCCTTTAACAGAAAAAGTTTTCTAAGACCTACAAAATTAGGGAAAATTCACAAACTGAGAGACAGACATATCCTTTACATGGTCAGACTCAGGCCTAAGAAGGAAAATACACTTACATTATTATTCTGAAGTCACCACAAGTGATAAAAACATTAAGTCCAACCTGCTATGAGAAATTATTACACAAACTGCCTTTCCTACTTAATCAAAACATGGGATCTGGGTTTCTTTTCCACAAACACAGAGTGATTTAATGTAGATAAAACATTTCAAAATTTAAATCCTCTCTTCGGGAGTAATTTGACATTAAGTTACTCTTCTGTTTTATGATACAATTAATTTAAATTAACTTCAAGAATTACAATGTATTGTAAGCTAAAGTGTAATGAAAGCTATCATGGTAATTCCCAAGGCTGCCTGATGTTGACAGAAGCAATGGTGATACACAAATTAGTTCACTATTTTTGATTACTGTAAAAAGTGACAATTTTCCTTCAGGCCCTCTTCCAGAATATCTTTAAGATAATGAGTCTGAAAGTGAGAATAATGGCGATACTAAAAATATACCAGCTTCTCATGGGCTCAGAAAATATTGGCATTATACATAGTTATATTAAATATGGTTATGCATTATGGAATTAAATAATTATTTTCATTTAAATTAAGCTTGCACTAATTAGATATTTTTATATAAAATTAAAATCCAATTGTTTTCAAGAGGAAAAATCAGTATGACCCCATGTACCCAAAGTTTGATAATTTAACTACACATAAGAAATATATAAAAAGTTTTATTACAAGGATTGATAAACAACATAAGCTTTTAATGACTGACCTACCAACTGTAGAAATTATTACCATGGACATAATAAAATCTGTTAGCACAAATAGGAGGGCTAATTGTGGTACCAAAGCTACTCTTGACCTCATGAAAATCTAAGTCACAAAAGATTATTAATAAGACAAGTGAGTAATTAGGAATAGTCAATATAATTAAAAAGCAGTGCCAAAAATTTCTAGGAAGAAGAGTGATCACACTACCAGTCAGACCACTGGGAGAAGAAAACCCAAACAACTGGGGTACGATTCTGAGTTTAAATGTTTGAGACAAAAATATCATACAGAGTGAGGACATTTTTCCCTAAGCAGAAGTAGATATACATTCTGTGCTCCATCAGAATTTGTGCTTATTCTAACAAAGAACTTGTTTAATTAGATGTGTATCTGCTTTGGGCCTCATATAAAATATTCCCAAGTTAAATTATTCTATTACGTTTCTGTATCAAATGACTAATATTTTATTCTAAACTATTCTAGGTCAGCAATAAGTCATATGCTAACACAGGCCATTTTATAAAACACTGAATCCGAAAAATTAGCTTGCCATTAAGTAAACAAAGCAAGAAATCATGGCAAGGTCAGAAGAAACAAAAACAGAGTAAGCATATAAATAGAGCACTTATATTTTTAAGTTAAAACAAACTTCATTATCTTTAACAAGTTCAGTTTCATGAAACTGATTTTTAAGTGACATGCAAGGACAGACTAGAAAAGCCTTAATCAGCCCAAGTCTGTTTGGAGATGCAAAGCTCCACTACTGTTTAGTGTTAACCAAAAACAGAAATCACATTCACAATTATCCTTTTAAATATTAATCCTTAAAATTTCCTGTGAAGATATACTTACATGGCTTCTTCTCCTCTGTACTGCAAATTCTATGGTAATTAATTCTCCTCTTGATGATTTGTCATTTTGAATAGTCTATTCTCACTTAATGCAGACATCAATTTACATTTAAAATATACTGAACTGGGTATGTTATTTAAAGGGATTACTTTTATTTCTGGTAAAAGAAAGGCTCTTGTAAAATCTATACTTGGTAAAGAAAAGGCTCTCCTTTTAAGAAAATAACTACCTCATCATGTGTTGTATTTAAATCTAAATTTCATATATTATGGTTGCTTAATGTAACCTAATTCAACAATTACTATAAAACTCCACCTCCATGAAAACAAATGTGGAAGTAATTCATGTATTGTTGAGAAAGTATAATCCTAAAAATGTTCATTCTTGGAGATATTATAATCAAACTATTCTTCTGAAATTTTGATTTTAACTTATTAAACTGAGAATTTACTAGAGTTAATTTTAATACCTTGGACTTGAGGGAACCTCCCCAATTTTCATCCACAGACTTCAAGAATAGCACCTGCATACAACTGCAAATGGAAAAACAGGATTTTAAAAACTGGTATACTTCAAAAATCTAGTTAAAAAGTAAATATAAAATTTCACAGCAAAAACATTATAGTTGAACAAATATATCGATTTAACACATGTCAGAGTTGGATAAGACTATCTAGTTCTACGTCAACAGAAGAGGAAACAGAGGCCTAAGGCTATTAAATGGTAGCGCTTTAGCCTGATGCGGAGTATTCTCAAACCTAGCCAAAAAAGACTGAAGGAGATATGGAGACTAACAATGAATTTGAAGAGGTAAGATGTCCTAGGAAGCTCTTCACAAAATCTAAAACTTTCTACAGATATTTTTTAGGTGGCTAAATTGAACACAGGTATGTATCCATCTATCCAACATAGATACTTAGTGAGCATTCTTTCTGGTTGCTTTTAAAATTAAGCAATCATTGTTTTAAAATTAAAACAAAAACACATTACCTTTAAAAAGTAATTATAATTGATGGACAATGACTGTAATGGGATTGGTGGGGGGGACCTGATGAAGGGGGTAGTTTAATCACCATAATATTGCACATGTAATTGTAGGTTAATGATACCAAAATAAATTAAAAAAAAAAGTAATTATACTATATACTATGTAAAGATATTATAGGAAAAAAAGTAATATCTCATTATAAATAACTTAAATGCAAATTATTTTCCCCTAATGAAATTCAGTTGAAATGGACTCAGTGGTAAAAATCACCTTTTTGTAGCTGTACAGCCTGCCCATTCTTTCTGTAGTGACTTGGGAATACTGTGACTAAGAGAAGGCAGGCATTATAAGAACATACTAGATCCATTTTATTTATTCTTAGGTTTTAGACTTGCTTTTTTATTGTAGGTCCCAGAGCTAAAGATAGTTTTATCTTTTAAGTTCTAAAGTAACACAAAAATCACTTGCAATATGCATGACTATTGTAGATACTTTAGAGAATACAGAAAAGCATCACCTTAATTCTACCTATCCGAGAGATAATGACTTTTTAACATTTTGGTGATTCTGGACTAGACAAATAGTTGTTTTTGAAGATGAAGATACTTAGGAGAATCTGATAGAAATTTGCTTTAATCCAGACTGTTCATGGACTCCCTGAAACCACTAATGATTAAGAATTCTGATGACCTCTAAGACTCTTTGTAGCAGTAAAAATTTAAGATTAGGTTGACCTAATTCTATACAAGCTGCTTTGGAATAAGATTTGGTTAAGATTGGTTTGACAAGCCCCCTAAATTATCTTTAAAAATATCCAACTATATTACCAATAAACTCATGAACAGATGATCAACACACTGATGGTAGGAAAATGCAAATCAAAACCACAATACCATCTCATATTCACTAGGATGGCTTTTCTCAAACAAAGTAGAACAAAACAAAACAAATGGTGGTGAGGAGTAGAGATGTTGGAATGTAAAGTGGACACTGCAATGGAAAACAGAATGGTTGTTCCCTAAAAAAGTAAAAGAATTTTATGATCCAGAAATTTCATTTTGAGGTATATACCCAAGATAACCGCAAGTAGGGAGTTGACCAGATAATTACATACCGCTATCATTCAATATTCAAAAGGTGGAAGCAACCCAAATGCCTGACAGATGAATAGATAAACAAAACAAAACAATATATAAATAATATATATAAATAATGAAATATCATTCAGCCTAAAAAAAGGAAATAAATTACGATACATGCTATAACATAGATGAATCCTGAAGATGCTAAATAAGGCAGTCACAAAAGGATAAATACTGTCTGCTTCCACTTTTATGAGTGGTCAAATTCCTAGACAGAGAGTAGAGTGGTGGCTGCCAAGGGCTGGGAGAGGGAAGATGGAGGAGTTAGTGTTTAATGAGTATGGAGTTTCAATTTGGGAAGATGAACAAGTTCTGGAGATAGATGGTAATGCTGTTTGCACAACAAGGTGAAGGCACTTAATGTCACTGAACAGTATGTTTAAAGATGGTTGAAATTTTTTATGTATATTTTACCAGAATTAAGAGAAAAAATTTAAAGGCCACATTAAAATTGAGTTACTAGATTTATCTAGTATTTGCAAGTTTGTGATCCTTTGGAAACTCTAAGCAGAAATTCCTCACATAATGGCATTTCTCTATACCACTATTTCCCAATATTCTCCATATCATAACATGTGGAAAATGATAACAATTGTAATGGAGCACTGGGGTAAAAGGAGGCTGCTTATAATTGGAGATGACTAGTCTGGGGGTCCTTGCTCATCCCAGTCCCCATTTTGTTGGTCCCAAGGGCTTTGGATCCTAGCACACTTGTAACTCATTCATGGAAAGCGTTTCTCTGCATCACAAAACACCAACTGATTAATTAAAAATATTAGGAACATATTCTTTAATGAATAGGCAGCTCAAATGTGACCTTCTCCAGGAAGACTTTTGTTGATATCCTACTCTCAGTTAGGGACTTTCCACAGAATTGTGTGTGTTCTCATCATAATGTACTATAAATATGCTAAAGCTTGACTGTGGCCAGGAAAGTCTTTATTATAATTCACAACTAGACACAAAAATGCTCAATGTATGTGTGCTGAATGGAGAGAATTACTCATTTAACAGAATTAAATGACTCTTTTTTCATCATGTTAACTTTAAGAATATTCAAGTTCCTTTGACATACTTTGTACAGCATGTGCTTCCAATCTAGGGTAAACCACACACAAAAAGTAACTCAAAGCTGCCTAACACTATTAAAGTCAAATTCTAAAAGATTAATTTGTGATGCTAGTTGGTATTTTACTTAGGAATTTGTAATGTTCATAGGAAAACATTTGTTTTTCATGGTAAAAAATTAACTACAAATTGTGGTAAACTTTCAATACCTTATAAAGTAATCATAAGTATCTTTGGCATCACACATAAGGAAAAATATGCTACTTACTAGGAGTACTCTAGGGCATACAGTATGAAAGGATTAAAAAGGTTAAAACTTGTAATTCCTTAACTTTCACCCATAGCATTTCCTTGTTCAAGTAACATCACTGGCTTACAAAAACATTGGCCTTCAACATTTGTGGAAAAGTATCGGTAGAAGAGAAATCTAAGAAGCAAGTTTTCTAACTTTTACACAGCAAGCTTATTTTTTTAGAGCAAATTGGTAGGTGGCTTTTCTAAAGGTAATTCTAGAAGTCTTATTAGTATAGACAATCTAAGTACTAGTAGGTCACTATTCCAGTAGGATCATATTATACTAGACCAAATAACTTAAATGGAAATTTACGGACACCTTTGGCAAGATAAGAAAATGATTATGCAAAATTGCATTTTTTTCCCTTTGAGTCTATGACTACTCTTATACTACTATGACTGCCAGGATTTCCTAAACTGCTGATAGGGTCCTCTGGGTGGGAAGTAAAAGATCTAACTCCTTCCTTCAACTCTATCACTGTTTTACTTATTTGTAACAGGATTTGAGTATGTTGACTTCCCACTTATTTAAAAATAAATGATTTGTATTTATTATTCTTAAGACTATTATTTCAGCTTGGTGATTAGCTTATTTTTTCCCCAAATAAATAAAAATATTTTAAGTATTATCAATATTTCATACATATACCTCAATTTTAGATTCCATACATTTCATATTATTTTCTTAATATCTTGGGGCAATGTACCCCACTCACTGTAAAAAGACTTCCCTGATAAACTACTGTTGGATTATGATTCTTTCCCCCTCATATTCACCTGACGAAGCTCCTGTAATAAAATTTTAGTAAGGGTTTATACTGAGATTTTTATATCTGTAGAAGAAGGCCAAAATCTTTATTTTGTGTTGATAACTTTGTTGTCATTAAAGTCTAACTATTGCTACCAAATGGTTCAGATTAACAGCAAAACAAAAAAACTGGTATACGCTATTTCACACTTGGTAGCTAGATTCCAAAATAAGATAATTTATAACACTGAATAAAGGTGACACTTGTGAGTTATGTAAATTTTCTGAATTAAAAAAAAGTGTTGTATTTATGAACTTTTACTGCCATCATACCAACACCACTGCCACAAATCTGTACACTTTGTGGACCAAGTCAGAAAGAAATAGTCTGCTTTCTGATAGTAAGCACTTAATGCATTTTTGTTGGTGATAATATCCATGGTTCTAAAGAAACATGACAGTAACCAAAACCTTGAAATAAACTTAATTATTTAAAGCTGAGTCAAACTAAATATCAAATTTTCATGCAACTTGGTATTGTTAAATTAAACAAGAAGGCCATTAGACTGAGGTGGGTTCTAAGGCACTATCAGCCTATATGAGCTAATCAAAACCTAAGCCCATAAATGTCTCAAAGTTAAAAAATCAAACCTAAAGGCAATCACAAACTGCCAAGGAGGCTTTCCCAAATAAGGCAACTGTTTAAGCCATTTAACCTATGAAATAATTTGTTTGCTTTGCGTCTGCACCTTCTCTATCAGTCTTGCCCTTAACTCCTGTCAGTGGAGCACTCCGAGCTACTTCCCATTGGTGCTGTTCAACTCGAATTGATTTTTGCTTAAACTATTAAACCTTTTAATATGTCTCCATTTATCTTTTAATAGTGTAGTGAAAAGAGCTCAAGTTATAAAATCAGATGTGTATGTGGTCCAATTCTGGCTCTGCCACTTAGGAGCAGCATGACCCCTTGGATAAGTCATTGGTCTCTGAGCTTCAGGTTACTGTTTGAACAAAAGAAAATTTTCCCTACCTTTCAGAGATGCTATAGCAGTAAAACAAACAAACAAACAACATGCAAAAGGCCTGGATTCTTCAGATGCTCAATAAGTATCAACAGCTATCATAACAATACTTTCACACTATTAAGTGTTAAGTTGTGTGCTTGAAATTCATTTTCATAGTTTGTAAACTTGACCTTTCTGTTCAGGGACTCTTCATGGCTACCACTTACTGTTCCTCTGCAATGGAATGGCCACTTCAAAATTTCTCAAACTTTCAAATTCAAATTGCCTTAGACCAGTGTTTTCAACCCCGACTGTACACTTGAATTTCCAGGGAAGATTCTGAAAATTACTGATCCTTTGAAACCACTCCAGACCAACTAAACTAGAATATTTGCGGGTGAGACCCAGGCATCAGTACTTTAGTTACTATTACTACTTTCAAAGCTACCCAAGTGATTGTAATGGGCAGCCAGGGATGAGAATCACTGCCTTGGACTGTATGCCACTATTAATGAAGCAAAAATTACAAAATGATCAGACAGTAAGTTTTTACTCTAAAGACTAACTAAATTAATTCTACAAGGTAAATTAGGTAACTATTAGCTAAAACAGGACAAATGCTGCAATACTCTGCTTTTCTTCCCTTATGAAGTACTGTTTCCAACCATATATAATTTTCAAAACCCTCTTTAATTTAAAGGTAAGACTTTAGTATTAAAGAAATTCAGTAGTACTATTTGAATAAGCTGAAAAAAAACTGAATATTAAGCAGCAATACAGAAAAAATGCTCTAATGTTAGGTGAACAAAAGGTGAAATTTTAACTGCTGAACAGATTTCAGAGCTGAGGAGTAACTATTTTATACATCCGAAGGCTTCCCTTAAATAAAATGTGGGAATTTAAGAATAAGGAAGTATGGCTATAACACGATGAAAGCAGAGTATTATATTATTAAGATCTGAAAAAAACACTTACGATACACTCAAATATATGTGAGCCACTCCTGCAAACATTAATTGTATCTACTGTAATTTCTGACAATCAACTTTTCTCTTTTCATATAGTAGAAAAATATATCATTCATAAGCTATTTTTAGTAAAATCTGGACAGCTAATTCTTGGAAAATATTTTCAACCAACAGTGATCTGCTGAGGTTTAAATTTTAATTCACTATTCAACATCAAATTATCCCTAAAATTTCTGGTATTGTAAAGGTGCTTGGAGTGCTGGAAACAAGCTACAATTACACATGGATAAACAATTAGGGCACTAAATTTTTTGATCTAGTGGTAAGCTTTTGTCAAGATTTCACTTTAAGTCACTGAAGCAGCAGATGTATGAGGCAAAAGATGTATCTGTTGACAATTCCACACACACTGACTCATGACATTCTCAGATAGGAACAATGAATGAGTTACGGAGGATTAGGGAAATAAATTCAGTTTTACATTTTAGCAAAACAAGTTGGCAAATAAAAAGTTTTTAAATATACCTGTGAGATTACACTATTCATTTTTAGGAGCCTTCTACTCAACTCTGAAAAAATATAAAGCAATGACTATACCTAAGATAGCTTCTTACATTTATAACTTATTCTACTACAATATTAAAAAGCGCTCTTCCTTTTTGTACCTTTAGTTTCTGCCTTGAGATTTGAAAAAGCTACAAAACAAGCAAGGTAATGTCTTCCTTAATTTAAATTAGGGCTTAAAGAGGGTAAGAAAACACACTGGGGGCGTCTTTTCATAGGGCCCCATGGAAATGTACAAAGTGAAATGGCTTCTTTGACATCATCACATCCTAAATGACCATTCCAACTGTGAAATCTGAGGAAGAAAACAACAAGGTTTCTTGCAAAAACTGTGATGAGGAACAGAATTTGTATATGCACCTAAAACAAAGAATTTCATCAGCAAGAGGTAAAACTGTAACAATTAGATTTCCACCTGGAAACGGATCATGTCCACAGATAGATACAGTCCCCCATATGTCCAGTACAAGTACGACTACACAGGGTCGTCACTGGGAACAACGAATTCAATTCTACTGTTACTTAGGAAATACTATATGATGGAAGCAAATAACTTGACACAATGTATTTCCTGAGGGCAAAAAAACAAAGAATTGGTAAAAATGACTCTAAGCTTGAATATTTTAGTAATTTTTAAATAAAACCAAGTAGCCCTTCATTAATAAGTAAAAGTAAAAATATTTAAGAAAATGGCAAACTATTTAGTATACAGTACTCAATAATAACAAATTCAGTCTTTTTGTTCCTAAATGTTTGAAAAATACAACCTATTTTCCTCTTAATTTGAAAAACTGAGACCCAGACAAAATACAATTCAACATCCTAACATTCAATGGCCTCAAACACTGACAATAATGGTGCTATATATATATGTCAGCAAAAGCTGCTTTACAAGCAAACTCAATTTTTTGTGTTAGTGTGGCTATTGGCAATCCAACACTGAACATTATTGTTCATCATAAGGAAGGGGCAAATATGATCATCTTTAAGAAAGATTGCAAATATCTGAAAAAAAAAATGGCCAGCACAAATTAAATTATGGCCTCTTTCTTTAAAACTAAAGAAAGTAATCACCTAATATACTTTAAGAAGAACAGATACAAAAATAAAGGTATAATGATCCAAACAATCCAGTCTGAAATGAGAACCGAAGAAACCAGGCCATTCCACATATTTTTATTTTTTGCCCTCTCTTTGACAAGCGTACTGTCAATATTAGAATTCAATATGGAACCCAGATAAAATTCATGGACTTCTAAATTAAAACTGCTAGCACTTATTTCTTCAAAAGGAAAACTGAAAAGGCAGTTTGTAGCTAAAGTGTATGCTTTATTAGAAGTTGTTCTCTATTACAGCCTCTCCTCCAAGCCACCACGATTGCCATAAAGGCTACCTTGTTAACTAGCTGAGCCTTCTTGTGTTGGGGTTACCAGTTTCTCAAAAAACAACACTGGGAAGTATCTTCACTTATCTTTCTCCCACTCCAAACAAGACAATAAATCCTTTAATCCTTTAGATTTCATTGCCTAAATCGGTTTCGGATCTGTCCCTTTTTCTCTATTTTTACTATCAATGTGTTTGCTTAGCCCTTGTATCTTGCCCTCTGGAAAATGGCAATCTAAGTTCTTTTCCTATTCCCCCCTGTCCTATCAACTATTGTTCACACCAACAACAAAAGTTATTAAAATACAAATCTGATGCCAGTTCATTAATTATAATTCTTTAATTCTGTCCCCTGCCTATAGACCCCAAACTCTTACCAAGGCATATAGGCCTCACTTACCTCACCATCATCATGTCTCATCATAACCAAGCTATCTGATCTACCTTTGATGACCATCTCTCTCATGACTCTGCCTTTTCACTAAGGTTTTCTTCTGTCCGAGATGACCTTCTTACTTTTTTCTAACTTACTACAAGCATGAACTTCTGTATAAGAGCAAGTGCTAATATTTACCTGACCTGTCAAATGGTTATGCCCTTCCTTCTGTGTGCTTTACTAGCACATGAGTGTGTGAGTGTACTTTGTTTACAGCACACATCTTACTGAACTCTTTATAGCGAAATCAGTGCATCAGAAATAATAGTAAAAATTAAACTGTACAGAAGGGTATAAAACAAGTAAAATTTCTCCTCTGCTTCCCACCCCCCAAGCAGCAACTCTTAAACTGTTTTTTGTTCTTCTGTTGGTCCCTCCCATGATCAGTGTGGTTGGTCACAGCTATAGTTCTCAATATAACAACCTCAAGAGATTTACTGATCTCTCCCTCTTTCCAACTTTTATTTCTAATTCTTTGAGTGGTTACTTCATAACACTCGATATTACATTTAAGCTTAATAGAATACCCTGCCAACTGCATTCTAGCAGTCCAATTTCCATGTCTGTTTTTTCTACTCAAGGACAATGACTACTGTCTTACTTTGGCATTCTCAGAGCCTATACAAAGAAGAAATATTGTGTGTATAAATGAAAGCTATTTTGAATAGGTATGTCTTGGGAATGTAGTTGCAAGGCAGCCCACAGATAGATCATGAATTACTTTAAGGATTTATTTCCTTTTTATATCTTACGATCTGCAAATCTGACAGGATGCTTTAATGTTTAGATGGAAACTGATCCTAATTTGTAAATACCTAAAAAAATTGACTATATTTTTCATACTAAAGACAGATGAAATGCCACATATATAGAATATAAAAAATTTAAATAATATTTTCAGTTTGGTAACTACACAAAATAAACTTTACAACTTTGGTTTACAAATATATGATACATATATATGATACATATATTTGTAGTCACTTATTAGCTGTATGGCTTGTCTGAAGTTTTGTATTCCTTGGACTCAACTATGAAATGGGGATAAAATAATGGTACCTCACAGAGTTGTCATGAAGATGATATGAATTAATTCATATAAAGTGCTTGGAACAGAACTTTCATATAATAAGAATGTAATGGATGTTAGTGGCTATTAAGTAAATATTTGTTTCATTATCTAGTACTGTCCCACTCCTAGGAATTCACCCCAAGGAGTGTTAGTGACTCTTACACTGAGTTTGAACTGTTGCCAAACATTATTTGGAACTTTAAAAAAAAGCTCCTTGTGAATAATGTTTTTAATTAGAATAATCTGTTGAAGTCATTTGTAGTTTTGTTCCTTTTGAAGAAATCAGTTCATGTATTGATGCTACAGACACACCACAGAAGTGAAGCTATTTTAAGTAACTGCAAAATTTCTTTAGTGACTACAATTTCATGCAGTTAGCTTAATCTCCATTTCATCCTTCTATGTTTTACACCCAGTAGCATCTCAGCAGTAGAGAGACTAAAGCTTAAAACGTGCCACTGTCTCGAGTGCTGTTTAAGCTGACTTCCAAATTGCTCTGAAATTGGCTATAGAATTTCCATGTAAATTGAAAATAACCAAATGTTTTCATGATCTTTGACCAGAAGAAAAATCATGTGACTTATTTAAAATGTTCAGTTGGTCGGGCCCTATATAAGCCAAATTTGTTAATATATTCTTGAAAAACACCAAGTAATAATAGTAATGTCTGTGGAAAAACTGAGGAATAAAGAATAATTTTAAATAAAAACTAGTGATGTATAGTTACTGAAAATTGTTAACTTTAAAAGCAAAAAGGACCTTCAGAAAGCCAGTCTGGTGTTTTAAACTTAACTCATTCACTTTCTCACAGTAACTCTGTGAAGCAGGCATTACTATTAAGATTTTCAAGATGGGGCAAAATAGTTTAGAGGTTTAAATACTTGGGGCTCTGGAGTCAAGGAGACCTGAGATAAAGCCAGGTGTGGCACCTAATGGCTGGGTAACTTTGGGCAAATTACACTCTAGATGCCTTTTCAGTTAAATAAGGGTGATAGTATTTACTATTATAGAGCTGTTATGAGGGTTAAATGGATAATATAGGTAAAACACTTTAGCATATAACCAAGGTTAACAAAGGTGAGTAATGCAATTATTACAACAAAACTGAAGATCTGAAGGAATTTGCTAGCTCAAAGTCTAGAGAATGAAGCTGAGATGCAAATTCAACTCTTTCAAAAACTTCTATAAGAAAAGAGGGAATAAACTTCTACTGAGCTATATACATGCATTAATATTATCTCTAGAGTCTCTGGCTTGCTCATAGTGCATGTGAATGTAAAGGCAGAGTATTACATACACAGAGAAATGTGAATGCTACTATATAAATCTGGTCAACTAACATCAGTCTAACACCAACTAGTAATGGAGTAGGAAGTGGAGGGGATCTAATTATATGCTTAAAATTATTTAATGCACTACTTAGGTCCATTTATTCAAACCTGTAGTATAATCATTATTGTAGATAAATTTTTAAAAAATATGATCTGAAAAGCAGACTTTCAAGTGAAAATAAAAGCCCTTTATCAAATACCTGAACTATTGGGCTATTTTCCAGAACCAGTAATGGTATAATTTGATCTGTAGCCTAGGCTTCTACTGGTATTCTGTGAATGAGACCAAGAGTCAAAAGAAATCTCTTCTCAACCTCTACAGTTAAAAAAAACAAAACACCACTTTTAAGCTTTTCTCTTCCAAAAATTTTTTAAACCTTTGAAATGTTACCAAGTATTAGATTAAAAATATAAGTAGCAGAAGAATGTTAGTAGGAAAATTTCTAACACAGAAATACTTGTGATTAGTTTACAGCTTGCTTTGTTTCATAGAGCCATTATTTTTATACTGCAAACATATATATATAGTTTACTTTCTGCTATAGTATTATTTCTGGTTTTAAAGAATATCATGGTTTCCACCCAATCTCTCATTTGAAAAAGTGTGAAAACCACTAATATATTTTTTTCTAAATTGACTGTAAAATACAGATTTCATTCAATTTTTGGAATAGGTTTGTCCTAATTAAGTTGAACTCCACTTCATCAATAAATAGTCTTGAAAAATTTTCTTTGTAGAAAACCTTTTCTCTCCAGATGCAATTTTCATACAGTATTTTTAAATGATCAAAATGGTACATAACTCCAAAGTTAAAATTTGTATCTTTCTTATTAGAGCATGTCAGTCAGTGGTACTAAAATATACAAAATTTAGGGTTATGTTTGACATTAATTTATTTCTATATTTTGCTTCACATAAACAAGTAGCTGCAAATGGTATGTTTTCACACTACTAATTCTGTTAGCATATTTCTTCTTAATTCAAGTGATCTAGGAAGTTTGAAGTGGAGTAAAGAAAATTTTGTTCCAGATTTTTACTACTGGCAAATCTAAGCGTTCATGTTTCATCTTTCCATTTTGTTTCACCCCACTTTGGCAAGAGCAATCATTATGCTTTGTCTGAGTCCTCCAAATTTTCTACTTCTTTCTTGTTTGTTTTATCAGCAAATCAGGTACTACTGTCATCACCACCAGTCCCACGTGTTTGTAGTACTCATTATACAGCATACACTATTCTAAGCAGTAAATATATATTAACTCATTTAATCCTCATATAACCACCCTATGAGATTGGAATTATTATTATTCCCAACTTATAAATGAGGAAACACAGAGTGATCAAGTAATTTGTCCAAGATCATCCACTAAGTAGCAGAGGATCTGAACTTCGGTAATTTGGTCCCAAGCCTGTGTTCTTACTAATACTACTACTCTAAACTCCCTCTTGATACAATCAAGACTGAATGAATGGCACGTTAAGTTGAAATAATTTGCTTAGTGAGACATATACGTGAGTAATTCAGCTAAGTGGAATGTTTTGTCCCAAAGGTTCTCTAGTTTGGTAACCAGCAAAACCTTCAGAATAGTTCAGAGAGAAGGCAGGTGTAAATGCAAAAGAACAGGAAGTACTAAAAACTAATTAAATTAAAATATTTGAAAGAAGAAGAAAGTAGTAGGACTATAAGATCCTGGTGAACCAAGATCTTAAAAAGAACAGGTACTAGCAAAGGAATATAATTAAGGAGAAATACAATAACTAAGGGCATATAATTAAAGAGAAATAAAAAAGTCTAAAGTAATATCTGGAAGAAGCTGAAATCATTGACTGAGGAGACAGGAAAGAAACAGCTGCCATAATTAAGTTCACATTCACATAACTGGAAAGAATATAAAAATGAGAAAAATAGCCATCTATTAAAATACTACATTTAATCTCATAAATCTTAGAAACAGAAGTTAAAAAATTCTTAACAGAAAAAAATATTTATGTTTATCCCTGGGAAAATCCCAGGAACCTCTTTTAATCTGATGGTCATACACTCTTTCAAAAATCATCTACAAGGGTTAGTGGTCAGACTGGAATCACTAAAAATTTGTGCTAAATAATTAAAATATCTCTTTTTAGATAGATTTGGATGTTTATGATATCCTTATAAATTACAGACATGAGAGATCTGTATTTATCCTTAGATTAACAATTATAATTCTATAACTACAGCTGTAATTGTTACTAACGGATAACTGCCAACATGCAGACAGAGTAGAAGGGGTTTACTCCAATAACTGAGGGGAAAAATACAAGTTTTCTATGGGATTATGTACCTAGCACCTGCCCTGCTCTGTACCCGAGAACTGCTTCATCAGTCTGCTCCCCAGGGCAATATTCCACATAGCTACTGTGGCAGTTCACAGGTCTCACATTATTTTATATCCTAGCCAATAATATTCTTTATTTTAGACAATATTTACTTAGACAATTCTTGTTTAAAATATTTCAAAAGTATAAATGAGGAAGAGGTAGTGCTTTTCTGGTGGAGAAAGCTAAAAGATCAGGAACAGGCAGTTACTTTCTTTTCCCACAAGGAAAAAGGAACAGGAGTGAAAAAGAATGGTCCTTTTCTTGCTATATTAAGATTCTTTATATTAAGCTGAAGTCACTCATGCTATTTAGTAAAAACTAACTGTATAAAAGTAGCACCAAGATTTAAATACTTTTCCTTCCATTAGTTTACATTTGTAATTCAAGCTACAAATTTTCATGCTCTTCATAATTAAGTCAACATACTTCTCTACCATGTAGATAGTTATGAGCAAAACTAGTTAAAACAGTAGTAAAATACCAAAAAAATCTCATTCTAGCTAGTATTTGTGATGCTTAGTAGATCCTTTATGATCAAAATGGGGGGCAGAATGGGGGAACAAAACCAAGTAACAGAATAATGAAACATCTATGTGCAGAATGGTAAGGGATTTCAAGGACATTTTCTCCCTTGATTGTGAGAAGTGTATTCCTTTTAAGGCAAATTTTGTGTTTCTGGCTATCAAAGGCTAAATTCAGCCTGTTAAATAAGCAGGCATTCCTAAAAATGATTAGCCTCAGACCAATAAAGCACGCAACTAAGCAAGAGCCCTAACTAGTGTTCTGGTACATTTCGTTATTTTATTTAAATTGCTAAAACATTCCTGTGGCTAAGCTACAATTTTTCTCTTCTGAAGAATTTATATTTACAACGATTTACATGCACACACAGCTATGTTTAGTATTTTTAATGTTTTTTATGTAAACACTCATCTATATATTAAAGGTTTTTGCTCTTTCATTAAACAGGGGCTAAATCAAAATGAAGCCTTAAGCCAGAGTTGAGTGAGAGAGAAAAAAAGATTATATATATTGTTAACTATTGTAGAGAAAATGAAAGTCCCTGTGGCCAGGATTCTCACCTGACCCTGATCTGCTTGCCCAAAGCACACGTGTGGGCAATATAATATTACTGATTCTATATGAAGAGCTCCGCCCAGTGCTCTGAGCTTTCAGGCTGCAGGAGAGCAGAGGCTGGAGTGGTGGCAACCAGAGGCAGAGACCAGCTTGCTGCTTGCAGACCTGCCCTGCGGAGGATGGGATTCTAGCACTTGAGCTTGACCTGTCACTTTGGGAATAAAGCGGGATATAAACCCTTTCACCCCAAGAACAGTTCATTGTCATTTTTAGGTCTCACCAAAGCAAGAGCGAACTTGCCCAGGGCTGAAACCCACTGGTGAGACACCTAGGATCATGTACAAATAATCCAGAGAGCAGTGCTGCACAGATTAAATCAAGTACTACTATACTTGAATGTGGTTTGCGTCTGTGGGTAAAACTGCAACATTTCCAGAATCTCTCGCCTGGCTTTAGTGCATCTGCCTTATCAGTAGGTGTCTCCAAGGGGTGGAGAGAAGTAGTCATCTAAATATCAGTAGGTAATTACAAGGGTGTGTGAGGGTTTATCTGACCTGGACAGGTTGGGTGGAATTCTGTTCTGTTGCAGCCTGGTCCGGAGAGAGACTGGATGACTGATTTTAAGAAATAAATGGGTTTCTTAACTTTATTTCTCCCTTTGACTGATTTTGGTTTCAAAGGTATTTTGCCCTGGGATTTTCCCCCTGGAGTTACAGCGTGCAAATGGAGGCATGTCCAACACACCATACTTTTATATTTCCTGTAATATTTCTACAAGTTTTGCTATGCTTTGGTTCCTCTAGGCCTATTAAAACCATTCACTGATTTTACAGAACAGTGTGCTAGGAAATGCTTAATGAGAAAGAAGTACATCTTAGACCTGAAGGGGTAGCAGTAATGAAAAAACAATGGATACGAGATCACCATACTTAGATACAACAAGCATTTTGGCTTGTAATAAGTTAGGCATATGTTCATTGGTAGACTATTTGCCTACTGTTACTGCTGAGCTGTAACTGACCAAAGGTGTGAAGACACCACACATAATTAATTAAAGTTGAATAGGAGTATAATTTAGAAATGTGTGATCTAAGTTTGGTTCCACTAAAAATATGCCACAAAACTGATGTATTATGAAGGATTATTGAAAGAAGGCAATACATATAGTTTTATATGCACTTGGTTTATAGTTTAGTGTATTTGATACGAATGAGTAGAACCTTTTAATTTACCTTTAATTACAAGGGTGTGTGAGTGATAAGGATGTTTATTATAAAACACCCCTGCTATTCAGTCCTTGTTAAGTTTGGTGAGGCTGACTCATGTAGATTCCTTAAGCACTTCATTCCATGTGAATATTTCACCAAAAAACAAACAAACAAACAAACAAAAAACAAGGGGAAGGGTTCACTAAACTCCTGTCTTAAATCTATTTAAAATCAAGCTTTAAAACTTTACATTTCATTGACATGTAATAAAGAATAACATGTATGGAAATTTTCTAAACATTAAAATATATTATTGGTACATGTGAATCAAGAAAATGAAAAACAGAGAAGACTTAGAAGACATTTCAGGGACACTAGGAATTTCAGATTTGTAACTGAAAAATCAAGTATTAAATTTTGGTTGAATACTGACTTTTATGAAGCCTGTCTGCTTATTTTTCTTTCAGAACTATAAAACTGTACTTGGTATTAGAAAATAAGCTTAACTACTTGATAATGAGAAGATACAATTACTGTCTGAAAGCTTTACAAACTACTAACACTTCAAACAATTTAGTATGTACTAGTGAAAGAGTACTAAAGGGACAGAGAAAGATGCTAGCATTTTTCTCGCCCAAAACAGTCTCACTAATTCAGTTTTAAAGGTAAGGTTAGGTATCTGTAAATACTAGTAACAGCTGTGTTAATTAAGACCCTATTCTTTTTTAGAAGATTAAATGTTATAATTTATTGTCTACAATTATGTGCCAGTTTACAAGTGCTTTACTTTCATCTCAAGTTTCATTATAAGACCGGATCACTAGAAATTAATAAAAATACCTTATTAATTATTCTCTAGCTTCATGTGACCAGAACTTAGGAAGACTGGAGAGTTTTGGGATCCAATCATGTTATAGTAATTCTGCTCCCCCTCTGCTAGACAACAATGCTAGAATGGGGTCCTTTATAAATCATATTTTTCCTTCCTATTTGTCTTAATTTGATCCCCTAATGGGCCAGGCAAGAAATCAGTTTCTAAAACTACAAAATATAAAATGTAGAGACCTGTTTATATTTAAGTTGATTAAGCAATTTATTATTTTACCTTATCTCAACTAAACCATCTAATGGAAAAGAGATACTAGAAAATAATACCTTTTTGGTTTCAAACTGTGCTTCTTCCTGACAGCATCCTCTACAGTCAGGATCCAGCTGAAGCAGGTTGAACTGTCCAAGAAGATCACAAGAGCTGCACAGTAAGTTGCTGGAGAAGCCTAATCCTCTGCAAGCCTCTGATGAAAACTCTGCCCCAAACGCAGACACCTGAAAATAAAAATTGAGAAATAAAACATAATTGTATTTTATATTATAAAGCGTCCAAACAAGGAGAAACTAGGATGTCAAAGTCTAACACACTGGAGATGAATTACTGAAATGCCTCATTTGGAGATAAATTTAATTATTTTTAAGCTCTGTAACTTTGTGTCTTTGGCTTTTCCCATGTCCCCAACAATTTTTTTTTTCTTAAAATTTGCTATCTTTTGAGCTTAGCTAAAATATGGATTAACAGACGATGTCATATATTATTTCTTTATATATATTTTACATATAATACCTTTTATTAAACATTCAATATTTTTAAAGGAATTTCCTTAGGAAAAAAATCATATTTCCGTTTCATTTTAAGAACTTAGCACTTGTTCATCTGGGTTTATGGAGTAATATTATACCCTACAGACTTATCTTCATTCACATCTATCAGGGGAAGGATGTGAATGGGGCTGGAGTGGGGGAGAGCAGAAGCAATTCCAAAAAAAACTTTAGGGCTTATGTACTAGTTCCACCATGTACAAGATATGTGACACCGGGCAAGATAACCTCTCTAAGTTTTCATTTCCTCACCGAGAAAGCAAGAAAAAAATCTATTTTATTTTCCTACATGAACTACACTGCAGTGCAGATTAAATGAAATGACTTATGTACCCATCAGAATGACTGGGAAAAGGCTTTCAGATGTGCTAGCTCTTTTCCTTCACCCACTCTTCTCTCATGCACATCTCAGTGAACGTGGTGCACCTTCAGCTGTCAATCCCCCTATACCTGTACTTTGGATTCTACTGCTACCTCCACAGGAATTTAATTGCACTGAAAACTCAATTCTTCAGTGTTTTCAAGTCCTATGGCTCCAACTGCTCTCCCCACATTCTGTCATTTCTGAAATGTTTCTATAGTCGGGTTCTGATCCTACTACTTGACCAAACTTGCCAAAAATCATTAAATGCAAAGGCATTCAAAACTGTTCTGCTCCAGCTGCTCCTTCCATGGCTTGTCCTTCTTCCTCTTCTATGATCTCTTAAATGATGTTGTGTCCCATTTCTATTTTTGGCTCTGGCTCTCACTGTTTCACATATTTTCTATAGATGACTGTACCTTTTCCATGGCTTTAAATACCCAATTACCGAAAACTCCCAAGTCTTCTGGTTGAGTGTGAAGCTTCCAAAGCCAACAGCCTACCTGATGTCTCATATAGATGTTGCACAGGCACTGCAAATTCAAAATCTCTTCAGTGAAACTGGCCTTTTCTCCTTAAATGTATTCCTTCCAACGTATTCAGTATCTTAGTAAAATGCAACATTTTCCCTGACCATCTAGTTGCCCAGGTCAGTCACCCTCGACTACACACACTCACCACCATTCTTACAATGAATTGATAAACAGGTTTTGTTAATTCTGTTTCTTAGCTCCCAAAGCGTTTACTGCCTCAGTGGCTTAGATGGTCCCTGCCAGTTCTATCTTTCATTACTTCTTCAATCACATTTTACTTTTCAGCTATAATGAATTCCTGTAGCGCCTGTATAAAACTACTCAAACATACATTTGCTCACAGCTTTCCTATCTCTAAGAATCTTTCCTTCACTTTTTCACCTTAACTCTGACTTATTTCCAAAAACTTGATCAGTATCAGTCTTCCAGGAAGCCTTCTCTGAAAGAAACCAGATCCCAATCTTTAGCTATAGTACTTTTTCCAAGAAAGAAATTTGTGTGTAGCTGTAAAACAGCAACACTCATTGACACTGTATTATGTAAATCGAAAAACAGATTCTCCAACAATACTGTGAACTCTTTTGAGGGCAAGCACTCGGTTCTCTGTATTTCTAGCACTTGTGCTAGGTTCTTCTGTGTGCTGAACAAATGAGTTGTTCAGAAGCACAGCCTCAAGTAGGAGGAATTTCAGATTGACTGCAATTGGTTGATCTTCTAGATCAAGGGTCTGCAAACTTTAAGGGCCAGAAAGTAATTATGTTACGTTTTGGTGGCTATGTTTTCTGTTGCAACTATTCCACTCAGCCACTGAAGCACAAAAGCATTCACAGACAATAGTGAATGAATGGGTGTCTGTATTCTTTATTTACAAAAACAGGGCTGGCTGGATTTGGTCCACTAAGATCTTCTTCCAATCAGGCAGATTAAAAACCAAATGGCATTTTCCAATGTAAAAAATTTAAGTATTACTGGCAGACTCCTCTAAAATGCTGATCATTCCTTTGGTCTTTATGTTAGTCAACACCCTAATGTGATACCTCATACACATTTTATCTTAGTAATAAGGTGGAATGTATATAATCTTCAAAATAGATCAAGTATGACCATCTAGTGGGAGGGATCTAAGACACTTGCTACTGTAGTAGTAATCTCAGTAATTTCCCCATTAGTACAGTCATCAGCTTACTCTATTGCACAGGCTAATTTCTAGTTTCCAAAGATGGCTATACCAATATATATACATCATCTCACATGTTCTTTTCACAACATGACTGGTAGTCCTCCACTGAGAAGTGGGAATCATGTTCCCATCCCTTGAATCCAGGCAGAAGCGTGTGACTGTTTGGACCAAGAGAGTGTAAAGGAAGTGACACTGTGGGTTCTCTGAGGGTAGGTATAAAAATGGCCTCTGACTGTCTAGTGCTCCCATGTGCTCTCTGTCTCGGTCTCAGAATACACAGCTTTAGAATTTGGCCCCCAAGCTGTAAGATAGCCGAAACTGGAGACAACCTGCAGAGGCCCATGTAGAGAGAAACTGAGGCCCCAGCTGACAGACAATCCGTATCAACTACTAAACATATGAATGGAGAGCCTTCCCATTTCAGGCCACAGTCTTTCAGCTGAGGTCTGAGACCCCAGGGAACACACAAAACACCCTGCTGTGCTCTAGCTGACCCAGAGACTCTAAAGCAAAATAAACAATTGTTTTACACCTGTAAACTTTAGGGTGATTTGTTTTGCAGTCATGGTAGTGAAAACAGTCCTTAAAAGTGAGATCACATTGAAACTATGAACTTTTTAATAAACTTAAGAAATTGTCACCAAAGCACGTTTTACAAAACAAGAGTCAATTTAATAATCATGGTATCACTTTGCTTTATTCGTCATTTATTGAGCACCTACTGACAGGTGGCTTGGATATGCAAATAATGTATTTTGGAGTCTCATGGCATTGTGATTCACATACAAGTGCAGAGCAACCTTACTTTGGAACTTCTGAATAGGAATAATTACCACTTACAGAAATTTGAGGATTAAAGGGAAAAAAGTACAGAAAGCACCTAGTATCCTACCTAGTACACAGTGGGTATTTAAGAAATGTTAGTATTATTCCCACCTTCCACTGTGAAAGCACGCTCTTAAAACTACAAAACACTCCTTGTATTTCTTTATCATTGTATTATACATGGGCCAGAGAATAAGGGCAGGGGAGATACGAGGTGTTTCATTGTATTTTATATGGGACAGAGAGTAAGTGTAGGGGAGATACGAGGTGTCTTGAGTTTCATGAGTGAACTACTTTTTTCTAGCTCTTCTAGAAAAAAGTTTTGCAGATTCAGGACTTTGAATCTAAGGACATGAGAAAAATTTTAAGCACTTCACAGATAAATAAATACCACTTTACATAATATAGGAGTTCAAAATTATATATATTGCTTGCACATCTTTTTGTTACCAAAAAGTAATTGAATAGCGTTTAAATGTGCATTTTAAAGACAAATAATAAAGTTTAAAATAATCAGCCACATTTGTAAGAAAGTCTTCTAAAGACAGGGTGGGATAACATTTAACAGTTTAACTTTCAAAGTAGGACTGAGAAGCTAACAGACTCCATTCTCTCCTCTGTGCATTATTCATTAATTTATTTTTCTGGCATTGAGTTCCTTGTAGAGGAGAGTTGTCAGCAAAGAAACTGGATTATATGATAACATTATCTTTTCAGGCAAAGTCTGGTATAGCTATACATTTTGTTATACTTACACATATATATATATAATTAGTTGTCTCTTAACTGGTCTTTACTCTCAGAAAACTCAGGTTTCTCATGTAATTTTGAACAGATTTCAAATCTGGGACAAAAGCAAAGAGATGGCTTTACAGATGAACCCCATAAAAATTAATACCAGAAACATGGCCATCTTAGTTACAAAGCACCAGATATTTTGCTAAGCACTTTACATCATTATTCCATTTAATCTTACTGTGGGAAGTTGGGGTTCCTATGGCCAGGATCCTCACTGAACTTAAGCGACCTGATGCTGCAACTGGCCTGCTGCTAGGCTACCGCTTCCACACCTTTAGGCAATAAGCTATTATTGCGCTATATAGAGAGCTCGGCCCAGTGCTCTGGGCGGAGGCAGAGACGCTAGTGCTCGACCTACCAACGGGAGAACAAGCCGGGTAATAAACCCTTTCACCCCAAAGAAACGTTCTACTGTCATTTCTTTGGTCACACTGAATCCATAGCGAACTTGTTGGGGGCTGAAACCCATTGGCAAGACACTTACCCAACCTGTGAAACAGGTATTATCATCCTCATTTTGCAGAGAAGGAAACAGAGGCTTAGCATAATGTAATTTTTCAAAGACACCACAGCAAACAATAGGTGGCAGTATTAAGATTCAAATCCTGGCTGGTCCTCAAAACCCTCAACCACTCTAAGTACTGTATTTCACAGAATCCATGATGCACTATTATTGTATGTACCACTAAGAATAACAAAAGCACTGACAATTATAATTGTTTCACACAATGAAACATGACCAATCCAAATGTTAACCTGTGAAGAAAAGGGGGGTGTGAGGTGAGGTGCTGTGCCTCAGACTAACTGATAAACAATAGCATTCTACACTGCTATCAGTAGAGTGCCTTTCTGAATGAAGAAATATTATGTACAAGCTGAATGAAGAGGTGAATACCACTTAGTTCTGGGGTGCTCCCGTCGGCCATACTAAAATAGTACTTTTCTAATGCTTAAGCATACTCAAAATAATATTTTCAGATTAAATCACTTTATATCTTCCCAGTTGTCATCTTATTGGAATGCTGATAACTATGCATTGCTATTAACTTCAGAGTCGAGTAGAGCTATTCAGAGGCACAGATCTGATAAAAACTCAACTTGTCTAATCTAAGGACTCTTAGGTATGAATTAACAAAGTAGGAGCTAAGTCCTCTACCCATACCAGTAGCTCAACCTCAAGGTGCCAAGAAATTCTTCCCTCATTCCCTTTTTGTTCACCTTTCAGGTTCCAAAGATTTGGCTTATTTTTACTACTGCCAAGTATTTATTCCACCTGGCCCTTTCCCCCTTCAGGCTAACTGTAAGATGCAGTTTTCCTAACTTAGTGGTTTTCAAATAATCCTCTACGCCGGCTTTTACATTTTCCGGGATTTTATTGCCTTTTTTTAAAAATCCTAGTCATTACAGATGAAAGAGACAGGAATAAACTTTAGAGAAGTTCAAACAGTTCAACAAAGGTGAATTACCTTTCTATTTTCTATTAAGCCTGAATAGACAAACAATTATCAGGTCAAACAGGTCTTGTAGAAACATTAAGTACAGACTTCACCTTAAAAACCACTGAAGAGTTTTAATAACAACAGATTTAAGTTTTAGAAGGATGACTTCAGATGCACTGTAGAGACTGAACTAGAAGGGAGGAAAATGAGATGGGGAGACCAAAAAAGGAAGCTGTTGTGATTCCAGGCAAGCAAAGAGATGGTGGCCTGAATCTAAGTAGTACCTGTGGAGACAGAATTAAGTGGATTGGTTTCGAGATTTTAAAAAACTTACTAATTGGATTCAGAGTGAAAGGAAAGAGAATTCAAAATGACTCATTTCTGGCTAGAGCAGCTGGGAAGCTGGCAGAGCCAACCAGTTAGGTTCTGATAATTCAAAGGGGAACTGTGCTTTCTAAGAAGAGAGATACTGGTGGCCTGAATGAGGGAATAACAGTGAGTTGATGAGTGCGAGATATTAGGAAGTAAAATCAACAAGTCTTGGTAATTGCCTGGACATAAGGTATGCAAGGAAAGGAAGGAGTCAGAGATGACGCCCAAGTTTCTAGCTTGAATTTTGTGATGGTCACTGTGGTAGGTTGTTTACTGGCCATACAGTCCCCTCCTGGTATGTGCACTTCTTTGCAATGTGGCTGTGTCACTTCATACAGAGATGGAGTCTGTTTCCCCACCCCTGAAATCTAGAATGGTCTTGTGATTTGCTTTGACAAATATTATGAAGTAGAAGTAATAAAAGTGACTTCCAAGGCTAGGCTTTTTATGTATTGAAACTTTTGCTCTTTTGGCATGGTGCCCTGACACTGTCATGAAAGAAGTTGGTCTGGCCTACTGGACAATGAAAGGTCACAGAGAAGAACCAAGTTGCTCTAGCAAACAGCACCAACTGAGAATGAAGGTATCTTGGACCTTTCAGTCCAGCTGATCTACTAGTTCAGCATAGCTGCATGAATGAGGTCAGAGGAAATCAACAGACGTACTGCTCAGCAGACCCACTGAATCATGAGAAATCCTTGTTACTTTAAGCCACTAAGTTTCGGGTGGTTACATAACCGAAGAGTGAAATAGTCAAAGAAATAGCGAAATCAGGAGGAGCAGTTTAAAATGTTATTTCTTTTTTTCTTGGCATGGTGATGAACTCAAATTACCTAAGATTGGCAAAAACATCTACAGTAGAAAGTTTAGAGAGGGGTCTTCTAAGAATTTCTAAGACACCAAATAAATGCCTGACTAATGGAGTACTGTAATGCTAATTAGGGAAATAATCCACCTTTTTAGATATGGTTGCAAAAGCAAATAGCATTTTCAAACTCCTGGATGTAAGAAAAGAGGTGTTTATGGAAATCTTCCATATAGGCCCTCACTCCCCCAAGCCTTGGATAAATCAAACTTTTCAACAGACTCGTATAGAGAATAGCTGAAGAATCAAGCTGATAAACATGTAAAAGCTCTCAGCACAGTGCCTGTAAAAAGTCTTATTATTAACATAGCAAAACATGGATTACTAAACTTCTTAGGGAGAATTAACCATTACTAAGTTGTTCATGAGTGAATATAAGTCGAGAATAGCCTTTCTCCATTCAAAGATTAACACATATGTTCTGCTAATGGAGAAACACTAAATAAAAAACTTGGCTAATACTTAACAATATTACACGAAATGAGGGCTATCATTTTAGAAAAGTTTCAAAGATAAACTATGTTTACAGTACCTCCTTTTATTGCAACGTTGTTTAAAACCATAAAGTATGAACTGCACCCAGCGGGACGTTAATGTCTAATAGCGAATCAGACCACTAATAATTGAGAAAAAAGTAAACAGTAAGTATACCGTAGACCAAATAGCTGATTTCCTCTACGACTTGGAAGTAACGGTAGCCTCTGCATTTCCGCCTACTTAAAAACAATATTCATTTCTTTCCAAGATTTATTGCTCAACCTCCCTCCTTTTGTTTCACTGGGTGATTTACATTTTTTTCTTTGCTGCAGCTCTGCAAGAGAAGATAGGTACTCAAGACAGTCTTAAGTCAGGAGAAAGGACAGCTAGACAGCGGGGCGGGGAAGGATCAGCACCGGGCGAGGAATGAAGCCACGTAGCATTCCGGCCACGGCAGTCACTAAAGAAGCCCAGTGGGTGGCTACCAAACGTTACTGAATTTTCCATCTTCTTCAGCGCAATCCCTCCCACTGGCTCTGGGGCTGAAGCAGAAGGGATCTCCACTCACCGCTTGAAGCACAGCGGCCAATAGCAACCGCAGCCCTAACGCCTGCCCAAGGCAACCGCTTTGCTCAGCCGCCATCGCTACCATCCTCCGTAGGTCTCCTGCTGCCCAGAGGCCCCTTCATCTAGGGGCGTCCAGTCCAGAGCCTGACCCAAAGTAGGCTGCTAAAGGCCGTTGCCACCATGTCTCTTATTCTGCAGAGACAAGTATTACGTAAGGGCATATGGAAGCTTAAAGGTTATCAACTATCTTTATATTTCATGTAAATACTAAATCGCGGGGTCCTTTCGATAACCCTTATCAGGCACATTTCTAAACTCCCCAAATCTGTGTTTTCCCCAGGGTCCTTCCTTTCGTTCGCGACAATTCGTCAAGAAGGCAAGAAGCCCCGCCCCCGGAAGTTTCGGCCAGCCCCCTCCTCCAAGTTTACCCAATCGAATGCCACTTTGGTTGACATCTATGGCAAAGGAAACCAACCGTAACAATAGCGGAGGGCGAAGCCCTGGGGTTCTTCGGTCCAGTAGCCACAACGGAACGAGAGCAGAGGGTGGAGACTCTGGTTGCCGAGCAGCGTACGTGAATGCGTGTCCGGTGGCCGTCCGGGGATGGGCGGGGGGCGGGGCCGAGGGCGGCGCAGCCGCAGCCGCAGCGCCGGCAGTGGAGCGCGCGGCCGCGAGCAGCGGAAGGGGGGAAGGAAGGAAGAGAGAGAGGCGGGCAGCCGGGCGGGCACGGGGGTCGGGGACTGAGGCAGTGGAAGGAGGCGAGAGCCCGGCAGCCGCTTCGCGCTATTTGCTGCGCGGGCTGTTGGAGGGGGCGGCCGGGAAGAAGCGGGCACCGGTGGCGTTGGTGCTGGCGCCTGGGGGCGGCGGTTTGGGGAGGCTAGGAGGGGGGTAGCTGCGGTGCTTCTCTCGCTGTCGCGCTCTCCTTGCCTTTCTCCGGCTCGGTGGGCTCTTCTCGGCGTCCGGGGCCCCGCTCCCCGCCCCCCGCGGTATGTCTTGATCCTGAGCAACGGGTTTCATGGGGCTCCTCAGGATTATAATGCCGCCCAAGTTGCAGCTGCTGGCGGTGGTGGCCTTCGCGGTGGCGATGCTCTTCTTGGAGAACCAAATCCAGAAACTGGAGGAGTCCCGGTCGAAGCTAGGTGAGGAGGCGAGCCTCTCGGGGCTGAGTGGTGTGGAAGAGGCCGTGCCGGGGAGGCGTTGCAACCAGAGCAAGTGGGCGTTCTCTAACCTAGGGGCTCGCTCGGGGGCCCGGAGCTGAAAAACGATGCAAAGAGATCTGGGACTGGGGCAAGCCGAGCGCGATAATGGTGTGGAGTAAGCTTGGGTAGCGTGCTGGGCTCGCGAGGTCGCGGGGCAGAGGTTGCAAGGTTGGAGTTTCCCAAGCCAAAGGGTTACACCGAAGTAGGCATGCCCCGGGAACAGAGCTAGAGGAGACTGAACTCGGTGGGGAGCAGGTCCTGCCGGAGGAGACAGAAACGCTCAGCCTTGCGTTGTGCTCTTAGAAGTCGTTTAGAAAGCTCTAGTACTGTCAGCCCAGGGGTATTCTAATTTGAAATGTGGTTGGTTACCTGAATACGAAATATTTTGGCGATGGGGAGGTTCACGAAGAATTAGATGCGGAAAAATGGAGGGAGATACTGGGAATGATGGAGAGTGAAAGAAATACACTGTAGTGAGTTGCAGTCTTGTGCTGGGGGCAGCAAGGGACCACACAACTGACGGGAGAAATAGGCTGTCCAGGTAGGACAGGAAAGCGAATAAGCATCAGCGGGGGAAATGCGTCCAGCCTTTTTAGTTTTTTCTTAGTGGCGCTAAACTGATTTGTATTTTGACTTAAGTATAGGGATGTATATGTGTGTTGCTTTGCAGCAATGTTGATGTAATGAATTTAGAAGAGGAGGGAACCCTGAAGGGGAATTGAAGTGAGATTTAAGTTTATGAAAGGAAAAGTATATGCAAGAAGTTAACCATATGGTTAAGTACCTTAAGGAGTTAAGAAGTGCTTACTTTAATGCAAGAAGAGAAGGGAAGTACAAAAAGTTGGAGTGAAGTTGTGAAAGACCTGAAAATGCACAGATTTTGGGTTAGTAGGTAACTTGGAATTTGGCAATAGCTCAGGATGGGGAGGGAGTGGTAAAAGAATGTCAGTGAAACATTTTGACTTAAAAATGTACAGGGCACCTAAAATAAGCTAAGAGGCTGTAATTTGAATATGGAAAAGTAATGTGAAGTGTTTTCATGCATACACTTTCACCTCAGCGTCGTGTAAAGACTTTGAGAAGCAATCGATGAAATACCTGCAGCAGTACAATTTAGACTAAGAAGTAAGAGCTAGATGCTGTTATGAGTGATGATTAATAATTAGGAAAATAAGAAAATTATTATAACATTACAAATGGTAGCTGTTTGCAGTTTTGGTAGACTTTGCAAAAACCTTGGTGACATTTTAAAGAGCAGCTTATCAAAGAGCATCAAATAAGTCTAACTGAAGTGCAACTAAAGTTGAAGAGGGGCAAAGATAATTCTAGGATAAACCTTAACACTAGGATAAAACTTATTTAATATGCATTGTATGATGGAAAAATACTCACTTTAAATATTGAAGGTTGGCCAATATGATTTTTCTTTTCATTTGGGTCCATTTAGCAGCATTCAGTATCATATTCTGTCCTCATTAATGATCCAACTTTATAGAAAAAAAGACTCCCTTTAGAGGAATTTTAAAGTTATATTAAAATTAACATTTTTATTTATTCTTTGTTGTGTTGCTATGTAGATGTCTTAGACACATTGTCTTCGATTAGCATAACTTCAACTTTTGGTTTTCCTTCCTTGTGTAACATTTTTTTTCATAATACCTGGAAGTAGTTTCTGTAGACACAACCTGAATGAGTTCAAAGAGAGTTATGTGGAGATGTAGAAAGCCACAGCTAGAAAATGTCTTTTATTGTGTGTGATTTTTGTTATTACAAGAAACCTTTAAATTCCTTCAGAAATACTAGATATGGATCAAACTAATTCTCAAAAATGAGACAAGAAAAGGAGCCTCAGATTCAAAACACTTGAAGGAACTAATCTCTGGAGATAAAAAACATGGCAAATAAAGTGTAAAACTTAGTATCAACGGTCTTTTGGATTTTTAGTCTTACTGGCAGTACTAAAACAAATGTTGCCAGGTTGTAATGTTAGAAAAGGAAGACAGAAGAAGGCATAATTTGACAGACTCACTCTAGTATGCCTTCATATGTGATATTCTTAGTTAAACTTGCAAGACCGCCATAGAAAGACATTTTTACAGATGCAGGAACAGGTTCAACGGTTGTATAGCTTGACCACATAGCTGGTAAGTGGCAGAGGCAGGATTAGAACGCAGGTCTGTCTGATCCTAAATCAAGTGCTCCTTTAATTATACTTGGCCACTTGAGACTTTGTATTAACATTCTAAGATTTAGCAGTTTGAATAGAATTTTTAAACTGCAATACCGGTGTTTAATTGCATTTACTGCTGAGAATGAATACCATTCCAAGAAAATCTAATTTCTGACACAAAGGAATTGGTTTTAGTGTAATGTCTGCCCTTGTTTGTATCTGTTTAATGAGCGTAATTACATTACCCAAGGAAACATGTAAAATAGTTTGATTCTATTATAGGAAAAACTGTGGTGGTTTTCTGTAAGTGTAAAACTGCAACATTAAAAAGCATTTTTATTTTGGTATTAAAACTGTTAAATGTTTTGTTCTTAAAAGTGGTTTTTATTGTTTATCTTTTCTGTTGTTTTGCACCTTAATTTGAGAGTATTTTGATAGATTTTTAATAGATCAGTAGATGTATTCAAAACTTAGGTGTATCCATTAACCACTTGACAAATTAAGTATTTAAATAGGACTCCCTAAAAAGCCCAATATCACCTAATAGAGTTTTCTTTTATCTTTTTTAAAAACTAATGTGGGATCATTGTACACGTTACTCTGTATTTTGCTTTTTTTGTTTAATATCATAGACATTTTTCCTGTTCTATACATATAAATTTGACTTACTAATTGTAATAGCTATATAATACTCCATAGTATCCATGTATCATACATTGCTAAGCAATTATGCCAATAATGGACATTTGTTCCCTGTCCCTCTGTGCAGATACCTTTTTTTTTTTTACCATTTCTTTTCTTGGTATTACAAGCAATGTTATGAGAAACATTCTTGTATATCTTTTTAATTCCTTATGTGTTGGTATCATTTCTTACCAGGATAAAGTCTTATGTGTGATTGTTAAGAGAAAGGATATATGTGTTTTACAATTTAACAGATTTTAAAATCTATTACTTTCCAGAAAAATTAATTTCCAAAATATTACAGTTGCCTACAATGCCAGCACACACTCAAAAACACTGAATGCTATCAGGTTTTAATTTTTGCCAGTCTGAAGCTGTGAAATGATACATTGTTCTATTGATTAACATTTCCTTAACATCTATTGAGTTTGAACATCATTTACCTTTAGTTCATTTTCATTTGTCTATTGGGTAGTTTATCTTGATTTTTAGTTAAAAAAATATATGTATATATGTATATATTAGAATTAGAATTAGTAATCCTTTATGTGTCATATGTCTTACATCTGTTTTTCTTCAAGTTTTTATTTGTCCTTTCACTTAATGGTGTATTTGCTAATACAAAAGACATAAAATTTACCGCGTCAAGTCTGTTAAAGCAAGTAGGTTTCTTATGTTGCTTAAGAAGATTTCCTGCAACTAAGATGATGTACATTTTGTATATTTTGTTACAATATTTTTAATTTTTATTCTTACATTTAGCTATTTGAAACATTTGTGCCTTTATAGAGAGTTACATAATTTCAGCAAATAGCCACTTATGGCAAATGTTAATATATCCATTCTTCCCACTATATATTACAATTCTTCTTTTATTCATATGTTCTTGGATTGATTTTGTACTCTGTTCTTCTACTAATCAGAGATTCTTTAAACCTCAGGGACCTGTATATAGGCTTCAAGGCACCGTGAAGTCCCTGAATATTATATGAATAGTTTTTATCAGATTTGCAAAAGAGTGTGTGATCCCCTTAATAGTAAGAATCACTGAGTTCTAGTAGATGGTTTACTTAATGGAGTGTGTTGTTTTTGTTTGGTTTTAGTATTAACATACTACAACCTGCGGCTTGTGAGTTGCATTTAGGATACAAACACGTTATGACAAATTTTCTCTGTGGTATTATGTTGAAAATGCTTCATTTTATTAAAAGCATAGTTAATTTTTCTAATTAGATATGGAAGATGATATGGAGTCAGTGAAAACTGTTTACTGCTTACTTAGCTGTTCTCTTAGAACTGTGTGTGGCAGAGCTTGTTGCTTTTACCGGGCTCTTTTTTTTGAAAGGCAGGAGCAAGCTGTTGCTAAAGCTCACTGAAGAGTACAACGAATGAATTTTTACATAAATGTTAAAATTATGTGCTTGATAATTTATTTTTTATAGGGAGTAAGCATTTAAAGTAGTATTTATTGTTCATATGCTCCTGTCAGCAGTACAGAAGTTTCTGGATGCATTAGGACATAATCTTTTAAACAAGAACAGTAACTCAGAATGGATTATGTAGCCATCTTCATTGGAGAAAAATATGTTAATCCCTATGTTCTTAAAACCCTCCTAAACTAATGAAGCAACTCTGGAGCTGAGGCTGAGACTGCTGTTTGAAATTTGGTAGTTTTAACAAGTGCCTGAAACTGTATAATAATACCTGTAAATGCTCCCAAGAAGATTTCTTGGAAAGAAATCTTAGTAGATTTCTCTGCCTCTGAGATTATTTGAAAACCTCACAGTAGCTACTGTTTAGAGAGGATTTTGTATGAATTGGAATACAGTTATTGTAGAATTGCTAACTGGTGCCTCACTCAATGAATCCTAGATAGGCTATCTAGTGCCAGAGAGTAGTTATCCAGAACAGTTGATCTCCATTAAGGTAATCCCAGCATGTCTGTCACTCTGGTAAGTCTTCTAACAGAGGAAGACATTTTGGCCCTTAGGGAAACGGAAATAATAATGAATATTCAAACACTGGAAAGACCACTTTTGAGGGATGTATTTATAGATAGACTTCATACTCATGGTTCACTGTAGTCTAATTATTTACAATTATCCACTCACCTGCTAGTAACTGCTTACATTCTCTCCCTTTCTGTGTGTTAACTATAGATTAACTAAAATACCTGTTGGGCCACTTGTGCACTTGATCCTCTTCCAGAAGTTTTCCCTCATTGTCCATGATGATTTTCTCCCTTTCTGCTGAATTATTCTCATTGGCATATGACCATAGTATTTCTCCCAACCAAAAAACAATACTTTGTTTTGACTCCCCCCTTTCTCAGCCAACCTCTGTCCCATTTATTGACTTCCCTTTGCAGTAAAACTCTAAAAAATTAACCTATTCTCTAGTTGCCAAAGTCACCAGTATGTAACCTGAACTCTGTGGTCAGTTTTTGGTCTGCATCTTACTTGACCTACCGACAGAATTTGACACAATTGATCACTTCCTCTTTTAAATTTTTCTACTTGGCTTCCAAAATACCATGCTCTTGGTGTTCTTCCCATCTCACTGGTCATTTCTTTCTCCTGTGTTAGATGCTCCTTTTCTCTTCAACCTCTTAACCTAAGAATATCCCAGTGCTCAATTCTTGGAACTCTTCTTTATTTCCTCTCTTTAGTTGGTGATTTTTGTGTTAACAACTTCCCAATATTTCTAATTTAGACCTATTTCCTAAAATTAGATTCATGTAATTTGGCTGCCCCTTGAAATTTTTTTTGAGTAACTTCTCAAACTAAACATGTCCAAAACGGATCTTCTGTTATCTCTGTCCACTGCTGCACCCCACTCCACACCCTTTATCTCCAACCTTCCCATTCACATTTTATGGCAGCTCCATCCTTCCAGTTGCTAGGGTTTTACTTGACTTTCCTTTTTCTCACCCTTTCCATCTAATCTGTCAGAAAAATCTTGTTAGCTTTACCTCCAAAATAGTTCTAGAATATGACTACTGAACACTTTCACAATTACCACTGTAATTCAAGATACCATCATCTTTTCCCTAGATTACTGCTGTGTCTTAACTAGGCTGTTTGCTTCCACACTTGCCTCCCTACAGACTATTCTTAATATAACCTTTTAAAATTTAAATCAACTCATGTCACTCCTTGCATAAAACTTTTTTTTATATAATTTATTTTGGTATCATTAATCTACAATTACATGTGTAATATTATGGTGATTAAACTACCCCCTTCATCAGGTCCCCCCCACCAACCCCATTACAGTCACTGTCCATCACTTAAAACTCTTTAGAAGCTTTGTGAATTAGAGTAATGCTAGCTGCTTTTAAAATTAAGTTCACAATTTTATTGTCTAGCCACAATAAATGAATTTTTACCCATTCATGTAGTAGGTGATCATTTTTGTGGATGGTTTTCCTGTACATGGATGACTCAGGGTCTTGGGTACCCTTCTGTCTTGTAGTTCTGCCATCTGCCCAGGCTTTGGAGTTCTCTGCTGTTAGCCCGGGGAAGAGGCAGGAAGAGTGAGTGTATCTCCACTTCTGATCTTCTTTGGCCTCATTTACCCTCAGTTTATTGATGAGCACTGGTTGCCATCTATATGTAAGGGGCGGCTGGGAAATGGGGTTTTAGCTGGCAGTCACTTACCAGTTATTACTGCAGACGTTGGAAGGGGGGAGTGTACATTTGAAATTTTTGAATTATTTTGAATAAATCCTAAAATTTATTTAGACATTTTATGACTCAGAATAAACTGTCTTGGTAAACATTCTGTGTGAAAGTAAAAAATGTGTATTCTGTTGTTTCAGGGTAGAATACGCTGTGATTGTCAATTAGGTTGAGATGGTTGGTAAAGTTGTTCCAGTCTTCTATATCCTTGATTTTCTTTTTGCCTCTTTGTTCCATCAGTAATAGATGAGCTTCGAAGTACTGTACTGTGATTAGGTGGACGAATGTTTAGGAATGTCATGCTTTCCAGATTAAATAACCTCCTTTTCATTATGAGGTGACCCTCTTTATCCTTGGTGATAACTCTGCTCTGAAACCTACTTGCTCTAATAGTAATATAGCTACTTCAGTTTTCTTTTGATAAGTATCAGCCTGGTATATGTTTTCCCACTCAATATTAACTTGTCTGTGTCTTCTTATTTAAAGTGGATTTCTTGTAGTTGGGGTTTGCATCCAGTTTTCACAGTGTCCCTCATAAATAAATAGGGGTGATTAGAACATTTACTTTTAATGCAGTTATCTACATGGTTGGGTTTAAATCTCTGAATTACTGCTTGTTTTTATTTGTTCTGTCTGTTCCGTATTGCCCCTTTTCTCTTTCTTCTGCCTTCAGGATTAGCTGTTTGTTTTTTTTTTAATTCCATTTCATCTCCTTTGATGATTTGTTAGCTGTGTTCTTTCATGTATGTTTTTAGTGGTTGCTGTAGGGTTTATGATATACATTATACTACTCCATGTATAAGGACCTTAATCATTGTACTACCATATCATTTCTCCTAGCATTTTGTTACTGCAGTTATACATTCTACTTCTACATATAAGTCTACAGTACATTGTTATTACTCTTGTTTTAAGCAGTTATCTTCTAAAGAGATTAATTTTTTTTCTTTTAAGTGTTTTATATTTACTCATACATTTCCCATTCCTAATGCTCTTTATTTCTTTGTATAGATGCAGATTTCCATCTGGTACCCTTTTCCTTCATCCTTAGGATTTCTTTTAAAATTATTTATACTGAAAGTCTGTTGGTGATGAATTCTTTTTTATTTTTGTATGTCTTAAAAAGTATTTGCCTTAGTGGTTGAAAGATATTTTTGCTGGGTATACAATTCTAGGTTGAAAGTACTTTAAAGATGTCGCTCCATTGTCTTTTGACTTGAGTTCTGATGAGAAGGCTGCCATTGTTCTTATCTTTGTTCAGCTGTACATAGTGGGTTTTTTTTCCCCTTTGACTCCTTTTAAAATTTTCACTGGGTTTTAAGTAATTTAATTAAAATGGACCTTGCTGTAGTTTTCTTCATGTTTCTTGTGTTTGGGGTTGGTTGAGTTTTTTGGACTTAGGGGTTTATAGTGTTCATTAGATTTGAAAATTTTGGCCATTATATTTCTTAGGCTAGGCTTTATGAACCCTTCTCTCTTTGGGGGAAGTCAAATTACACAAATATTCACTGTATAAGTTGTCTCACAGTTCAGCGATGTTTTCTTCATTTTCTCCTGTCTTTTTTCTTTTTTTATTGTTTTAGATAGTTTTATTGCTGTGTCTTCA
Organism: Phataginus tricuspis; assembly: GCA_029783875.1. Lineage (NCBI taxonomy): Eukaryota > Metazoa > Chordata > Mammalia > Pholidota > Manidae > Phataginus > Phataginus tricuspis. The sequence goes on from JAQQAC010026012.1 coordinate 2,099,492, forward strand.
TTTCACTAGTCTATTCCTCTGTAGTGTATACTCTCCTTTTAATTCCATTCAGTGTATTTTTCATCTCAGGCATTTTGTTCCCATTGCTAGAAGTTCATTTTGGATATTTAAAAAAACTTCCATTTCTCCCCTTAACGTAATCTTACTTTCGCTTTATTTTCTTCAACAAATGGAATATTGTTATAATAACTTTTGATGTCCTTGTCTACTAATTCTTTAATTTCTGGGTTGCTTTTCTCTTCATTATGATATATAGTTTCCTGCTTCCTTACATGCCTGCTAATTTTTAATTTGGGTGCTGGATATTTTCATATCTTATAAAATATCTTTAAGCTTTGTTTGGAGCACATTCAAGTACCTAGAGACAGTTTGATCCCTTCAGGGTTTGCTTTTAAGTTTGTTAGTTGAGGCCAAAATAGCCTTTAGTCTGGGATTAATTTTGCTCTACTCCTGAGGAAGTACCCTTGCAGTTCCTTTCAGAGTTTTCTACCCAATTATCTGTGTATCACAAGTTTTTTTCCACTCTGGTTGGTGGGAATGGTGGTAGAGTGAACCCCAAAGATTGTTCCACCTGTCCCTTTGGGGTGACCTCAGTTTTTACAAAAGTATGCACTGATCTCTGCTGAAAGTTCTTTTTGCAGCTCTGTTCTCTTTGTACTCTGCCCAGCAAACTCAGCTTTCTTGGCTTCCCTGAACTCCCAATAATGACTCTTTAATTCAGGAAGACTGTTGGGTTCTGTCTGAGTTCATCCTCTCTGTGCTATAGCCTAGAAACTTTCTCTGTCAGGGATCACCATTCTGCACTGACTTCCTGTCTAATGTCTAGTGTCTGAAAACCATTATTACACATTTTATCTATTTTTTTTTTCAGTTTCTTTGGGTGGGAAGATGAATTCCTTACTCCATCTTGGCTGGGAAGTGGAAGCCTAGTAGCCTAGTTATCTGTGTGTGTCTCCAGGTTGACTTAGGAAAAGGTAGTGAAGTTGGATAATTTGATTTCTAATTCAGAGTTAAAATAATATTGGAAACTGAAGGAGATACCATGGTTTATACAGTCTCTGGCTGGTATTGAACATAGGCCCTTAGTAAATTGTTTACTGAGAGTTAGAGGCAAGTCATATCCATGATGGCTCCACTTCTTTCCTTCCTCCTGGAAGTTTCAAGTGGACTTCAGTTAATTAAAATTGTTTTGTGTATTGTAAATTTTATTCTTACTTGAAGAAACCAGTCCATATTTCATCTCCTTAGATCTAGCTGTGGCTAAGATGGAGTCTCTTTCAGACTTCCCTGTGAAGTATGTGGCTCCAGAAGAGGTTTCTGCTTTTCCTGTTAGTATTGCTCTTGCTGGGTGTGAGTGGATGGATAGTCCTCTTCAGAGGCTTCTTTCCTATTCCTTCTGTAATACCCCTATTCCAAGCTAAGTAGTGGAGGGGAATCTTAAGGGATTATGGTGCCAGTAGTAGTCACACCTCGTTTACCTTAAGGTGAGCATTATTCTTAAAGTTACCAGATCTTCAAAAGTGTATGATTTAATTCTTGCTAGAAGTATTTAGTTTGTACTGAACGTATGGGTACTATAAAGTGTCAGGGATAACCCCTTTTAATTGAAATTGCAGGATTCTCCTTTTGGAAGATAGTTGATTTGAAGCTCTGCAAATTGATTTGTTATTTAAGTAGTAATTTAAAACTGGATTTAGAAGGAAATAATGCCCATTTTCCTAATTTCCAGTAGAATTTAGGAATCATCCCTTAGTATAACTTTATATTTTTCAATCATTTATTTCTAAGTTTGTGACATAACCAAAAAGAAGTGATTTGTACAGTTAAGCTTACAGAAATGAGTTTAGAGACTATCAGATGTTGTTTGGGTTGGAAAGAAGTGCCTCTTGGAATGTACCTTACAGTATGGTTATGAATTTGAGGCTAAGTAGCTATGCAGGTGCAGACTAGCACTTGGCATATTTCTAATTATAAATATATTTGAGTTAGGCTTAATGAATGTAACTTAGAGATGCTGTTGTTTCATTGATAACATATTCCTGGTGTGTATTCTCTTTATGTATTGAAGCAAAACAGTATTGGAAATGGGCTGATCAATCTAGTTTTTTTCTGGCAAATAAGTCAGCATTTATCTGAGTCTCCATACTTGTCTGTAGACAGTTCTGTATTAAGTTGTCTATTACTATTGTGCTTTCAGGATAATGGCTTGTTACAGTATGCCTCTTACTTTAGTTAGTGGTAACTTAAAAAGTCATCTAACTGCACAGTATAAACACTATATCTAAAATCCTGCAAAAGTGAATTTTTACTTGGTCTTCAATAAAGAGAGTTGTAAGTTCTACCCTATATTCATCCTTTTAAAAGAGTTTAGTAATTAATTCGTGCTCTTGTGGTTCTTTCAGTTTTAAGGTGTGATGTAGAAGGATAGTATCTTAAGTATTCAGTGATAAGAAATGCAATATTTTGAATATAGGGAGGACTGTTGGAAATTTGAGAAGAGTTGTTGGATTAAAATAAGTTAATAAAATCCTCCTCAGCCTTGCATTTGATTGAAAGCATTGTCCATGTCAAACTGAAACTAGTTCAGCTTTTGACACAAGTCAGTTTTGACACTAAGGTTCTTGATCTAGTATGACTGATGAATTTGTGATTTTTTTTGTGTTCCTATGTTAGGAAGCTGCCTCCAATTGCCAGCACTTTTTTATTTCACCATTATTTTATTGCTTTTTAGGAAAACACACCCAACTCTATAATAAAGTGTTGCGTGTTCCCAATGTGTTATACACCGTAGGCAGAAAGCACACTTAACTCAGTTGTTTCTTCCATAGAAGAGCTGATTTGAAATACTGGCTTTACATTAACTTATGGTATATTTTAATAGACAGCTTCTTCATTTTGCTAAATAGGGTAGAATAAAAACCATTCACCATTATCCTCTAGAACATCAATTTCTTCCCTTTCATGTTTCTATGGTTAAAACATTCTTATGGTATTTTAGAGTCTCAAAAATAGGTTTTTCAGTGAGGAAAATTAGGGGTATGTGTGACTTGCTCCTGAACCTGGGAATTGTTAGTGATAGTGTCTGACTTGGGTGAGCCTGTCTGGGAATGCCTGATTGATGAGATGCCATTGTGTGCCCTTTTCCTTTTGTCCTTGATTGGAACTCTGACTAATTGAGTCTGTGACTTCCTCATGACAAGTCTGACTTCCCTTTGATTATTTTAACATGTTTTGAATCTCTTCTTTACCATTTTCTTGAATGTTTTTCTGCTCTTCCCACCAATAATGGCAGGCCATCGTGACCTCTGAACCTTCATCTATAACAGACAAAAACTAACAAATTGTTGAATACTTATTGTGTATTAGTCATATTTTAAGTGTTTTCATATGTGTAACTCAATATAAATGGTGCTTATTCTGCTTTCAGAGTTAGTTGGGAAGGTCAAATGATCTTCAAATAATGAATGTGGAAATGTTTATACACTATAAAAACTGCAAACTACAATTGTAAGTTGTTATCAGTAGTGATCATAATATATCTTTCTTTTTGCTGTTCCTGTCTTTTTGGTTTAATGTAGTTTAGAGTTTGGATTTCTTGCTCTGTAGGCGTTGCCCAGTGTCTCACCTCACAGGATCACACTTGTCTGGTAAGTGTTGAGGTAAATCAAGTGATGATGTTACATGAGTTACAGATTTTGCATTCAGAATAATCTTTGCCAATTTGGCAGTGTAAGAAGATTTTTTTTTAATAAAATGAAAATTAAATTTGAATTGTAATGGGAATTTCTGTTGGTGTGAGCGCATATATGTATAAAATAACTTCCTAGCTTCTAAATAATATTTTAAGGCATTAGTGATAGTCGAATTAGTGAAGGAAGAAAGAACCCAAAGCTATTTCTCCACCGTGGAAGAAGGTTTATGTGATAGTTCCTTTGTCGTCAATATTCTGACAGTGATTCATTGTCATTCTCACGGAGGGGAAAAAATGTGTTCTGTATCCTTTAATCTAGGAATTTTAACCTTTTATTATTTTTTCACTTGTATTAGACTAGCATAGGTGGTATTTTCAGATTTATTGCTGGGATTGTGAGAATTCGAAAGAACAGAATTCTTGAACCTTTCACAGCTCCAAAGGCTTTTAAACTTCGGTAGGCCAGAAAGAGAGTATGTGAGATAAAGTGTATGATCACCTCTTTTCCATATATTATTGCTACTACTTTTTCTCCAGCATTATAGCATTATTCTTAAGTACTGGTCAACTTGGCTGAAAGTTTAACATATAGTTGATATATACAATTTCATGAATAGAGTGGTGATTTAATTTGTGTATTATACTAACTTTTTATGTTGATGGGTAACTTGGTTTTCCTAATTAGCAATGAAGACATTTTGAAAGACATACTGGATTTGTTGGGAGCTCTTTTTTCCCTGCATTTTAGCTGTACTTTTAAGACTTGACTTCGTATATTCCTTAGTGAGTTTACCACTCTAGAATTGAGGATAACAGAATTGAAGAACTCTGAACCTTTTGTATTTCAGCAAACCTTCCCTGATTCTATGAAGTGTATCCTACTATCCCTTAAGTAGAAACTATGTCTTAATTTTCATTTGTGTTCCAAAAATTCCAAAAACTTAAGCATATGTTTGTCTGGGCTTTGGAGAATTACCTTCTAGAATAAAAATATCAAGGGACTCTATAATTTTCTAAGTAGATTTTACCCTGAATCTATAATTGCTTTGGAAGAGTGGGGTTTTTCTTTTGTTTTCTTTTTAAGCAGTGTCTTAGGACATCTTTCCCCACTCTTTATCTTGAATTACCAGCTTAATTTGAAAACTTTCACTTGCCTGCCTAACCAAGGTTTTGTGTAACTTTTATATGAATTAACAATCTCCTAAGCACCAAGACTTGAGTTTTCTGTCTCCTTAGGTACTTATAATAATAATATTGGTTCTTATGAGAGAAATAGAAGAGAGATAGGCAGAAGGTAAGGAAGGGATTCTTCTCAAACATTAATTAGTAAAAGTGAGTCTGGAACATTTGTAGTACATTGAATGACTACTTTTTTTTTTTTTACAATTTATTTTATTTTAGTATCATTAACCTACAATTACATGAGCAATATTGTGATGATTAAACTACCCCCTTCATCAAGTCCCCCCCACCAACCCTATTACAGTCACTGTCCATCAGTGTAGTGAGATGAGAATCACTACTTGTCTTCTCTGAGCTGTACAGTCCCCCCCCGTTCCCCCCCACCCTATGTCTGCCAATCGTAATGCCCCTT
>JAQQAC010026012.1:2109776-2148911 GCA_029783875.1 Phataginus tricuspis
CATGTTGTTGCAAATGGTAGGATTTGTTTTTTTCTTACGGCTGAATAATATTCCATTGTGTTATATGTACCACATCTTCTTAGTCCATTTATCTACTGATGGACACTTAGGTTGCTTCCATTTCTTGGCTATTGTAAATAGTGCTGCAATAAACATAGGGGTGCATCTGTCTTTCTCAAACTGGGCTGCTGCATTCTTGGGGTAAATTCCTAGGAGTGGGATTCCTGGGTCATATGGTATTTCTATTTTGAGTTTTTTGAGGAACCTCCATACTGCTTTCCACAATGGTTGAACTAATTTGCATTCCCACCAGCAATGTAGGAGGGTTCCCCTCTCTCCACATCCTCGCCAACATTTGTTGTTGTTTGTGTTTTGGATGTTGGCCATCCTCACTGGTATGAGATGATATCTCATTGTGGTTTTAATCTGCATTTCTCTGATGATGAGCGATGTGGAGCATCTTTTCATGTGCCTTTTGGCCATCTGAATTTCTTCTTTAGAGAAGTGTCTATTCATGTCCTGTGCCCATTTCTTAATTGGATTATTTGCTTTTTGTTTGTTAAGGTGCGTGAGTTCTTTGTATATTTTGGATGTCAACCTCTTATCAGATACATCATTTATGAATATATTTTCCCATATTGTAGGATGTCATTTTGTTCTACTGATGGTGTCCTTTGCTGTACAGAAGCTTTTCAACTTGATATAGTCCCATTTGTTCATTTTTGCTTTTGTTTCCCTTGCCTGGGGGGATATGTTCATGAAGAAGTCGCTCATGTTTATGTCCAAGAGTTTTTTGCCTATATTTTTTTCTAAGACTTTTATGGTTTCATGACTTACATTCAGGTCTTTGATCCACCGTGAGTTTACCTTTGTGTATGGGGTTAGACAGTAGTCCAGTTTCATTCTCTTACATGTAGCTGTCCAGTTTTTCCAACACCAGCTGTTGAAGAGGCTGTCATCTCCCCATTGTATATCCAAGGCTCCTTTATCAAATATTAATTGACTGTAAGTGTTTGGGTTAATGTTTGGATTTTCTATTCTGTTCCACTGGTCTGTGGGTCTGTTTTTGTGCCAGTACCAGATTGTCTTGATTACTGTGGCTTTGTAGTAGAGCTTGAAGTCAGGGAGTGTAATTCCCCCTGTTTTATTCCTCCTTCTCAGGATGGCTTTGACTATTCGGGGTCTTTTGTGGTTCCATATGAATTTTAGAATTATTTGTTCCAGTTCATTGAAGAAAGCTGTTGGTAGTTTGATAGGGATTGCGTTGAATCTGTAGATTGCTTTAGGTAGTATTGCCATTTTGACAATATTTATTCTTCCTAGCCAAGAGCATGGGATGCATTTCTATTTGTTAGTGTCTTCCTTAATTTCTCCTAGGAGTGTCTTGTAGTTTTCAGAGTACAGGTCTTTCACTTCCTTCGTTAGGCTTATTCCTAGGTATTTTATTCTTTTAGATGCAATTGTGAATGGAATTGTTTTTCTGATTTCTCTTTCTGTTAGTTCATCATTAGTGTATAGGAAAGCAACAGATTTCTGTGTGATAATTTTGTATCCTGCAACTTTGTTGAATTCAGATATAAGTTCTAGTAGTTTTGGAGTGGAGTCTTTAGGGTTTTTTTATGTACAGTATCATGTCATCTGCAAATAGTGATAATTTGACTTCTTCTTTACCAATCTGGATGCCTTGTATGTCTTTGTTTTGTCTGATTGCCGTGGCTAGGACCTCCAGTACTATGTTGAATAACAGTGGAGAGAGTGGGCACCCCTGTCTTGTTCCCGATCTTAGATGAAAAGCTTTCAGCTTCTCGCTATTAAGTATGATGTTAGCTGTGGGTTTGTCATATATGGCCTTTATGATGTTGAGGTACTTGCCGTCTATATCCATTTTGTTGAGAGTTTTAATCATGAATGGATGCTGAATTTTGTCAAATGCTTTTTCAGCATCTATGGAGATGATCATGTGGTTTTTGTTCTTCTTTTTATTGATGTGATGGATGATGTTGATGGATTTTCGAATGTTGTACCATCCTTGCATCCCTGGGATGAATCGCACTTGATCATGGTGTATGATCCTTTTGATGTATTTTTGAATTTGGTTTGCTAATGTTTTGTTGAGTATTTTTGCATCTACATTCATCAGGGATATTGGTCTGTAATTTTCTTTTTTAGTGGGGTCTTTGCCCGGTTTTGGTATTAGAGTGATGCTGTCTTCATAGAAAGAGCTTGGAAGTATTCCCTCCTCTTCTATTTTTTAGAAAACTTTAAGGAGAATGGGTGTTATTTCTTCTCTATATGTCTGGTAGAATTCAGAAGTGAATCCATCAAGTCCGGGGGTTTTGTTCTTGGGTAGTTTTTTGATTACCGATTCAATTTTGTTGCTGGTGATTGGTCTGTTTAGTTTTTCTGTTTCCTGCTTGGTGAGTCTTGAAAGGCTGTATTTTTCTAAGAAGTTGTTCATTTCTTCTAGGTTTTGGAGCTTGTTAGCATATAGATGCTTGTAATATTCTCTTATAATTCTTTGTATTTCTGTGGGGTCCGTCGTTATTTTTCCTTTCTCATTTGTGATTCTGTTTATGTGTTTTGATTCTCTTTTTCTCTTAATGAGTCTGGCCAGGGGTTTATCTATTTTGTTTATTTCTTCAAAGACCCAGACTTTGGTTTCATTAATTTTTTCTATTGTTTTATTCTTCTCAATTTTATTTATTTCTTCTCTGATCTTTATTATGTCCCTCCTTCTGGTGATTTGGGCCTCCTTTGTTCTTCTTTTTCCAATTTCAATAATTGTGTCTTTAGACTGTTCATTTGGGAATGTTCTTCCTTCTTTAAAAAGCCTGGATTGCAATATACTTTCCTCTTAGAACTGCCTTTGCTGTGTCCCACAGAAGTTGTGGCTTTGTGTTGTTGTTGTCATTAGTCTCCATATATTCTTTGATTTGTGTTTTGATTTGGTCGTTAACCCATTGATTCATTAGGAGAATGTTGTTAAGTCTCCATGTATTTGTGAGCCTTTTTGATTTCTTTCTAAAATTTATTTGTAGTTTTATACCTTTGTGATCTGAGAAGGTGATTGGTAGGATTTCAATATTTTTGAATTTACTGAGGTTCTTTTTGTGGCCTAGTATGTGGTATATTCTGGAAAATGTTCCATATGCCCTTGAGAAGAATGTGTATCCTGCTGCTTTTGGGTGCAGAGTTCTGTAGATATCTGTTAGGTCCATCTGTTCTAGTGTGTTGTTCAGTGCCTCTGTGTCTTTACTTATCCTCTGCCTGGTTGATCTGTCCTTTGGAGTGAGTGGTGTGTTAAAGTCTCCTAAAATAATTGCATTGCTGTCTATTTCCTCCTTCACTTCTGTTAGTATTTGTTTCACATATGCTGACGCTCCTGTGTTGGGTGCATATATGTTTATAATGGGTATATCTTCTTGTTGGACTGACCCCTTTATCATTATGTAATGTCCTTCTTTATCTCTTGCTACTTTCTTCGTTTTGAAGTCTATTTTATCTGATACAAGTACTGCTACACCTGCTTTTTTCTCTTTGTTGTTTGCATGAAATATCTTTTTCCATCCCTTCACTTTTAGTCTGTGTATATCTTTGGGTTTGAGGTGAGTCTCTTGTAAGCAGCATATAGATCGGTCTTGCTTTTGTATCCACTCTGTTACTCTATGTCTTTTGATTGGTGCATTCAGTCCATTTACATTTAGGGTGATTATTGATAGATATGTACTTATTGCCATTGCTGGCTTTAGATTCGTGATTACCAAAGGTTCAAGGGTTGCTTCTTTACTATCTAAGAATGTAACTTAACTTTCCTGTTAAGTTATTGTGAACGCCACCTGATGTTTCTTTATCTCTCCCTTCCTATTCTTCCTCCTCCTTTCTTTATATATTGGGTGTTTTATTCTTTGCCTTTAGTTAGTATTTGGATGGTCTGCTTTCTTTGCTATGATTTTATTTTCTCCGGTGACATCTTTTTAGCCTTAGGGGTGCTTCCCTCTAGAGCAGTCCTTTTAAGATAGGTAGTTGGTGGTTTATGAGAGGCAAACTCTTTCAACATTCCTTTGTCTGGAAATTGTTTAATCCCTCCGTCATATTTAAATGATAATCGTGCTGGATACAATATTCTTGGTTCGAGGCCCTTCTGTTTCATTACATTAAATATATCATGCCATTCTCTTCTGGCCTGTAAGGTTTCTGTTGAGAAGTCTGATGATAGTCTGATGGGTTTTCCTTTGTAGGTGATCTTTTTTCTCTCTCTAGCTGCCTTTAATACTCTGTCTTTATCTTTGATCTTTGCCATCTTAATTATTATGTGTCTTGGTGTTGTCTTCCTTGGGTCCCTTGTGTTGGAAGTTCTGTGGGCTTCCGCGGACTGCGAGACTATTTCCCTCCCCAGTGTGGGAAAGTTTTCAGCAATTATTTCTTCAAAGACACTTTCTATCCCTTTTTCTCTCTCTTCTTCCTTTGGTACTCCTATAATGCGAATATTGCTCCGTTTGGATTGGTCACACAGTTCTCTTAATTTTCTTTCATTCTTAGAGATCCTTTTATCTCTCTCTGCCTCAGCGTCTTTGTATTTCTGTTCCCTGTTATGTATTTGATTGATAGTGTCTTGAACCTCATCCAGTCTGCTGTTAAGCCCGTTGATGGCTTGTCTCATTTCTGCATTGTCTTTCCTCATTTCCTCCCTCAGCTCTTGCACATTTTTCTGTAGATCCGTCAGCATGGCTAAGACTTTTATTCTGAATTCTTTTTCAGGAAGACTGTGCATGTCCATTCCTTCAGGTTCTCTCTCAGATGTTGTGTGTGTCTGAAGTTTTGTGTGTATCAGATTCTTCTGTCTTCTCATGACTATAGAATTGGTTGTTGGTAGTTGTCACGTATGTCAGCTGGGCTCTTTATGACTGCCTTGCCAACCTCCGAGTCCTCACAGGTGTGGCTGCACGGTGTGCGCTTTCCTGTGTGTTCAGGTCTCTCTTTTAGGAACAGTTGCATTTGCTGTATTTTCGTGGATAAATATAATGTTCGGAGGAAAATTCTGCCGCTCCATCACGCCGCCATCTTCCTGGAACTCCAGTATTTTCTTGATAGTAGCTGTAATTTCAATCCATGTCTTATAATCTTCTGGTTCAAGCAGAAATTCTGGCAGTACATTAGAAATACATGCTCCTTGGGCACTCTCTTTTCTCCAACTTGACCCTTTCTCACTGGTTACAACTTTTGTCCTGGAACACAAATCCTTTACTTTTTCTTCCTTTACCCGTAATTTTTATCGATTTCATTATTTTTTTATGGCTGAGTAATATTCCATTGTGTATATACACCACATCGTCTTTATCCATTTATCTATTAGTGATGCTTAGGTTCCTGCCATATCGTGGGTATTCAAAATAGTGCAGTAAATATAAGGATGCACATGCCTTTTTGAATTAGTGTTTTTGTTTTCTTCAGATAAATACCCAGAAGTAAAATAACTGGATCATATGGTATTTCTGTTTTTAATATTTCGAGGACTCTCCATACTGTTTTCCATAGTGGCTTCACCAATTTACAGTCCCACAAGCAGTGCACAAGGGTTTCCTTTTTCCACATCCTCTCTAACACTTGTTATTTCTTGTCTTTTTGATCCTAGTCATTCTAACTGGTATGAAGTAATTGCATTGGGGTTTTTAAGTTCTAATTCCTTGGTGATTAACGATGTTGAGTATCTTTTCATATGTCTATTGGCCCTCTGTATGTCTTCTGTGTTTTTAAAAACAAATGCACGAGTGATGGTTCATTGTTAGTCTGAATGTTAAAGGTATAGTTATTGAGTTCAATTTATTGTTTGTATTGTGATAGGGTTAGAAGCAGGGATATTAGTAGTAATAATATATTCTCTTCATATATAAAAAACTGATAAAACTTCACATGTGCTTGGAGCTTCTTTTCTAGCAGTCATGTTGGATTTGTACTGGTAACTTCACACTGGACCCCTTTTGAACAACACATACTTGTAGTATTACTGGTAGTACTTATAAAGTACTAAGTGATCCAGTAGCAAAGGTTAGATGCATCTGGGTCATATTTTAATTGACTCTTAATCTCAGCTTCATTTCAAAAAGGAATTTATGCATTTTTAGTGCTACAAATAAGGTAAATAGCTAAGGAAATCATAATGACTGGGAAACAAGCACAAGGAAGGTAAATGGTTCTAAGGATAATATTTAAATACACAAAAATATATGCCATAACATCCGATCTTAAAAGACTCAGAAAAGAGATTGAAAAGCTCTGAGTTTCCTAATGGCCAGTGAAAAGAAGGATTAGTCTGGAAAAAGATTTTAAAGAAGTTTTTGCATATATATATATGTATATATTATGTATTATATTTTATATATATGTATATTTTATATTATCTACTATTAATAGTTGATAAGTGAATTGGAACATCTGGTTTTTTTTAAAGCATCCTATTGAAGAGAGATATGAAGTCATACCCCTTACTAAAGGTAATAAATTTTGTAATTTTGATTTTAAAATGAGAATAAAGTCTTTATTGTGAATCACTGACTTTTCATATTAGTTCTTTATATTACACTGCCCAAGATTTTTTTAAGCTACCTTTTTTATGCTAAAGTTATTTTTGTGAATTCCAAAACCACCTCTCAAGAATAACACTGTTTTTCTAGCTAAGTTGAGATTGTTATTGTTGAAGATTGAGGCTTCAGGAAACTGTTCTAACTTCTGCCTTCTTATTTTGGAGAATTACTTTCGGCTTGCTAGTGACTCGAATCTTAGCCTCTTAATTCACTAACTGGTCTTTTTTTGTGCCAAATACTACCGTGACATTCTTGGCTTTCTAGTTCCTTCAGCTCGCTGTTTGTTGGCTTATCTCTGCTTGGTTCCTTACCATTCGTTAGTTCTCACTTAAGCATGACATTTCTCTCAGAACACTTGAATCTCTGTTGGGTGTTTCTCTGGGGACAGCTCCTCAGTACCTTATTTTTCCATAGTGGCTTTCCAGAACAGTTCATTGCTGCCCTCTTCTGGCTGTGATATTATGGTGTCATTGAGCAAATTTTAGTTTTCAGTCCTTAGAATTATAGCAGTGTCTTGGATAGAGCAATGTTTTTCAAGTCTAGCTGCATATTAGAAACTTTGGGAAGTTTACCAAAAGAACTACCAGTGCCTGAGCATTGGGGGGGTGGGGGTGGGGGTGGGGGTGGGGGTGGTGTGTGTGTGTGTGTGTGTGTGTGTGTGTGTGTTAAACTCCTTAGGTGATTAAAATCTTTAGCCAGTGATTAAAATCTTACCACTGGGATATATGACTCTTAGAGTCCTTTAGGGCTTGAACTACTTAAGAGTTCTCACATTTTTAGATATCATAATTTTAAAAATACTATTGAGGTGAGGAATATGGGACTATTTTCACCCTCTTCGGGAAAAGTATAGTTTAGATGGGGATATGCTTTGATAAATGATAAAATGAAAGATCTGTATAATATCTATTCATACTAGAAGAGAGTTTTGGGTGTACTCTGTGTTATCATTTGCTTATTTGCTTTTAGATTCATTTCTCGATTTTCTATCAGGCTGATCCCATAGGCTTCTGCCTGGATTTGGCAAGTGGGATATACTTATGAGTATGGGGAAAGCACTCAAAATAGTATTTATTCTTAGTTGGATTAGAAACCTGATGGGAAATATATCTTTATCATGAACTTAACTAAATAAAATTTGTTAAATAACATTTATAATCATTATCTTTTTAATAATACTTCTTCTCCACTAATTATTTTGTAACAAGTACTCTTGTTAACTGCTTTTTTTTTTTTGCAGTTTAATCCATGGTATAGATTTCTTTTACTAAACTTTAATTTGGAATGTTTTAAAAAATAATAATGTGTATTCTATTCTTTAGGGATTTAGGATTAGAACTCTAGTGTACAAGGGAGTTATTTGAGCGAGGACTTCTATTTTCTTTTTGAAAGGAAGATTATAAGAAATTATATCACCTTGTGAAAGCCCATTACCGAAACTTTATCTAGTTGATTCTCTTGATTTTGTTTTTTAAACTATTAGGGATCTTGGGAATACAATACTAAAGCAGCTAACACTTGAGACGTTTGCTTAGTTTATGGATAGAATTGTAGTTCTTTAGTCCTTGAACCAGTTTGAGGACTTTTAGTTTTTTTAAGTCCTATATGAACTAGTTCACTAATACGTGATCATTTCTCTATTTTTCTTTTGATGTGGGATTTATTCACGTGTACGCTTTGCATGATATCCAAAGCATAATAAATAAATAGCAGAGTTCTTGAAGTCCTGGAAAAACATAATGGGTGTTTGTTTTGGTTTTGACTTAGGTCATTTTTGGGTTACCTATTTTTCCAATGTTAGCAATGTAAGTGGTTCCTCTAATCTATTTCTGTGGACTGTTTCAATGTCTTTGGTTTGCTTCACAAAATAAAACTTCATGCTTCTAGATTTTAAGAGCTAAGCTATCATATATTGGATATTAAATTTCAATCCTCTAAAAAATAGTGTTGTAAACTAATTTTATTCTGTCTTCTTTATGTAGAGACATGAACATGAAATCCTTAGTATCATTCAGCTGGGTAGTGTAGAAAACTGGATTTTTTGCCGAAGGAATGGAATAATGATTTTCATCAAATTCTTCTTTGTACCAATTCCACGTGAGTGAAGTTGTTCCAAGTATATGATTTGTTGACATACATGTTTCCCTTAGGCAGGAACATCTATTTCTCATTTCTTTTTGGAAAAACTGCATTACTTACTTTTTCTCCTTTTCTTCCTTATTTACCACTTGACCTCATCATTGTACTCCTCTTCATTGTTATAAACTTCTGTCCTCCAATCACGTAGCTATATCTTACTCCAAAAGCAGGGCAAACCCTTTGTAGATACTATAAGTTCTTGAATATCCTACTCCCATTCCTTAGTCCAGTTGTTAGGTTATTTCTGATGCTAGAGAAAGATGTGAGATAAGGGAAAGGGAAAAAGATATTATCTTGGTGCCTAAGCAACTGAGAAAAGGTTTCTTGACATTTAAACTCTAAGACATTTTCCCTTAGACTTAAAAAAAAAAAGAAAAAGTGTTACATTTTGTCACTGCAACTTACAATTCTCAGATGAAATACGTTTTTATAGAGTTGCTTGGGAATCTGATATATCCACGATTTATAACTTCACTTACTTGGTAAAATGTGTTTCAAGATCTGAAATAGCAAGTGTACAGATGAGCTTTTAAAATATGTTTTCTTTGAAGATGAATTATGTTTGTTTTCAGGTTTTTATTAAAAATACTGTGGTGCCAGGGTTGGGGGTGGAGAGAGATGGACCATGGATCCTATACCATATCACGTGTGCCTTTGGAATTTAGTTTAATTGGGGAGTTTTAATTCTTTGATCTTTTCTATGTAGTTGTCTTGAACCAAGATGATGGGATTTTTCAGATTTTTTTCAGTTCCAGAAATATTACCTATTTTTCATTCCTGCCTTCTCTCCCCTCCTTTCTCTTCCCTTCCTTGCTTCCTATCTGCATTCATATGCCCCAGCCTGATTTCTTTTCATTCCATAGGTGCCCCAATACCATCCATTTTTACTGACCTTTACATTTCCACTTCTGCCACTTCTGGGATATTCTTTCTTTTCCCTAAAGAAATCCTTTATTGTATTTTTCATAAATGTGGACCTTTATCTTGCTTTCTATTTATTGGTTTACTGGAATTTGTGGACTGATTTACCCAAGGCTTACTACTTTTGGAAAATACCTACTAATTTTCTGTGGAAATACTACCTCTGCTTCATATTCTCTTTGTATTCTTCTGAACTTCTTAAATGTATGTTAGAATATCACATTGTTTTTTCTGTACCTGTTCTGTAATTTCTTTTATTTTTCTCTCTCCCTGCTGCTCTATGCATAGTTTCTTTTGACCTTTTAAGTTCAGTAACTTTCTTTCGATGCATCTAATTTGTGGTTCAATTCATCCATTGAATTCTTTATTCTGTTTTTTCATGGTAGAATTTCTGGTTGGTTCTTTTTCAAATCTGCTTAGTTGTTCTTTTAGCGTTTTCTAGTTCTCTGCCAAAGTAAAAATATTAAAAAAAACCAAAACTCCTTGAACACAAGCATAGTTGGTTTGCAGTCAATGACAGATAATTCAGTTATGTGGAGTCCTGGTAGACTATTTTTGTTTTG
This sequence comes from Phataginus tricuspis, assembly GCA_029783875.1. Classification (NCBI taxonomy): domain Eukaryota; kingdom Metazoa; phylum Chordata; class Mammalia; order Pholidota; family Manidae; genus Phataginus; species Phataginus tricuspis. The sequence goes on from JAQQAC010026012.1 coordinate 2,119,981, forward strand.
GTGCATCTCCTACATTCCATTGGTTCTTGTTAAATAGTCTTGTCTCCTTTGACTATATGTTGGCCTTTGTATTTAAGAAATTATTGATAGAGATAATTTGAAGCCTTGGACACTGTTATTTTCCTCCAGGGAGGGTTTTCCTGTGCTTCCCCAGGTTAGGCATCTTGGGGGTACTAGCAATCAGAATCACCTTCAGTTTGGGGACTTGAGATTTTCTAGGCTATGTAGATGACTTAAAGCCAGGCTGCTGCAGTCAGTACAAAGGTGTTTTTTTGATCACCTGTTACTCCTCATGTCTTTGGGAGCTTCAGGCCTAAGCACTGGTCCTCTTTTCTGAAGTCCTCTTTCACATAATTTAAGTTTTTCTGAGGTTGAGGGACAGTTTACTTGTATATTCCTACCAATAATCGACTAGTATCCCAAAAAGGAATGTTGGCATCTCAGCTTGATCTTATTCAAAGGATAGAGCTCTGATCCTTGACCCGGGATGTAACTGCTTCATGGACCTTACCTCCATACTGCTTTTAATATCATGGCCTTTGTTGGTTCTGATACTTTTTCCAGAGTCTTTTTTTGCCACCATTCCTCTCATCTGTTTGCTAATAGGGTTCTTTTTTTTAAAATTCATTTATTTATTTTGGTATCATCAATATGCACTTACATGAACAACACTGTGGTTACTAGATTCCCCCCATTATCAAGTCCTCACCACATACCCCATTGCAGTCACTGTTCATCAGCGTAGTAAGATGCTATAGAATCACTACTACTTGTCTTCTCTATGCTATACTGCCTTCCCCGTGCCCCCCCCTACATTATATGTGCTAATCGTAATGCCCGTTTTTCCCCTTATCCCTCTCTTCCCACCCATCCTCCCAGTCCCTTTCCCTTTGGTAACTGTTAGTCCATTCTTGAGTTCTGTGAGTCTGCTGCTGTTGTGTTCCTTCAGTTTTTGCTTTGTTCTTATAGTCCACAGATGAGTGAAATCATTTGGTATTTGTCTTTCTCCACCTGGATTATTTCACTAAGCATAATACCCTCTAGCTCCATTCATATTGTTGCAAATGGTAGGATTTATTTTCTTCTGAAGGCTGATTAATATTCCACTGTGTATATGTACCATCTCTTCTTTATCCATTCATCTACTGATGGACACTTAGGTTGCTCCCGTTTCTTGGCTATTGTAAATAGTGCTGCAGTAAACATAGGGGTGCATATGTCTTTTTCAAACTGGGCTGCTGCATTCTTAGGGTAAATTCCTAGGAGTGGAATTCCTGGGTCAAATGGTATCTGTATTTTGAGTTTTTTGAGGAACCTCCATACTGCTTTCCACAATGGTTGAATTAATTTACATTCCCACCAGCAATGTAGGAGGGTTCCCTTTCTCCACATCCTCGCCAACATTTGTTATTGTTTGTCTTTTGGATGTTGGCCATCCCAACTGGTGTGAGGTGATATCTCATTGTGGTTTTGATTTGCATTTCTCTGATGATTAGTGATGTGGAGCATCTTTTCATGTGCCTGTTGGCCATCTGAATTTCTTCTTTGGAGAAGTGTCCGTCCAGATCCTCTGCCCATTTTTTAATTGTATTATTTGCTTTTTGTTTGTTGAGGTGCATGAGCTCTTTGTATCTTTTGGATGTCAACCCCTTAACGGTATGTCATTTATGAATATATTCTTGCTAATAGGGTTCTTGGTTGCCAGTAGGAACTACTGGAAACTCATGTAAATTATCTTCTCCCCCAGACCATCACTACTTAAAGTTTTGGTTCTCTACCATTTTTCCACTTAGAATTATCTGAGGAATTACCCATTCTCAGAGATTCTGATTTAATTTGACTAGGGTAAGGATGGGTTTTAAACTGGGACTTTTGGGGTTGGGACCTGGGCACTGGAACTTTGGGGTTTGGACTTTGGTAGGTTTTAAAGCTTTCCAGGTGGTTTTTAATATTCTGTCAAGATTAAGGACCATTGACTGTTATAACCTTTATTGGTCACATCAGAGTTCTATGAAAAACATCTATATACTATCTTTCTTTGTTTTGAGTGGACATTTGGAATAGATTTTGCAAGCAAAGGCTATAAACAAAACAAAAACAGAAGATATAGCCTAATCTCATCAAGACAGTAACCTAATTTTTGCACTGTTTGCTGCATAGCTTGATGATTAAGATCATTGGTCCTAGTACTATATGAGTTCAAATCTTGGTTCTTTCTCACTCTGACCCATTTGATTTAAGGTAAGGTATTTTACCATTCCATCTCTAAAATGGAGAAAATAAAATTATCTCCCTTATAGAGTTGTGCATTAAATGAGTTAATATATATAAAGCACTTAGAACAGTGCCTGGAATTTAGTAAGCATGTGAAAATTGTTAGCCATGATAATTATGATGGTAGTGGTGTTGGTATTGATATTGGTAGTGATATTCATTAGTATTGATTACTATTTTAACCAGGCCTCTATTATTACACATAATTATTTCCAGTTCTTTAATATTAAAAGTAATGTTATAATTAACAGACCTTTACATAACATTTATAAATCTCTTCAATTCCTAGAAATAGTATTAGTTCACCAATCTTACTTGAAAAAATTAAGGTTGGGAGTGTTAAAAGGAGCTTCTTAGAACCCCTCCTATGGGTATTATTTTTTAAGGTTGGTGTGGTTATTATTAAGGTTTGAACTCTGGATTGGTCCCTAGAAAACTGCCACAACGTCTTTATGTAATGTAAACAATTCCCGTTACTTTATCTACTAATTTAAAAAAATCGCTAGCTTGCATTGAGGACTCTATGCCAAACACAGTTCCAAGCCTTTTGCTTGTATTATTGTATTAATATTTACAGCAGACCTATGAGGTATTTACAGATAAGGAAATTGAGATATAGAAAAGTTAAATTTATTCTAGGTTATACAGCTGGTACAAGATCAACCAGGTCCTGAAGGCAATTTGATTTGACATTTTATGCTCTCAAATCCTTAATATAACAGGACACCTTTCTTACTTAAAACAACTTTACTTTGATCTACCTACAGAGGTTCTCTTTTAAAAGCCTGTTCATAATAAAGTTACATTAATCTTTCATATTTAAAATTGACTTTCAGGTTTAAATTTTTATTGAATAATTCTACACTCAGTTACAAGTATCTCGTTAGGTTCTTTTGAAACCTCAATTAGGATTTAAGGGTACATTTTCTTTCTCTGTCTTTTCTTTCTAGGGAAACGTCTTAATTTGCCTAGTGGAGCCCATATCTCTAATTCTAACTTGCTGAAGTAGCTTTATGAACAGTTGTGCTTGTGTACAAAGATACAGAGGTTGGTGGGGGTGTCGGGGTTTCTAGCTCTCCCCATGACCCTCCGAGCCTGCAGAGGGAAAAAAGGGGGAAAGGCACGCCCCGACAAAGCAAGAGTGGGAGAGATAAGAACCGGCTGTCCACCCAGTCCGCAGCCGCCATCCCCGGAGACAAACAGTCGCGACAGGGAGCTCAGTCAAAGCAGGAACTCGTTTATTGCAGCTTACAGCACAGAATATAAACACATTATAGGGTGTGGTCTCTTCTGATTGGTTACACCGTATGGTAACAAGGCGATCTTCAAATTTCCAATTATGCACAGAGTTGTGCGCATGCGCAGTTGTCTCTGACGTGAGCAGCGGACTTAAGTGAGAACACTCGGCAGGAAGCTGTGGCGTAGCAGAGATTCAAAGGTTCTCAGTGGCCAGCAGCTGAAATTCAAAGGCAGTTCCCTACATTTTCCCCCTTTTTGTTTTTGTATGAGCAAGAGAGATGCCATCCTGTACTCAAGGATGTGCCTGTCTTAGGTTGTCCCCATCTTTCAGGAGATCTTACCCGTCATTGACTACCATCCTAGCACTTTCAGTAATGACATTCTCAAGAGGTCGCTTGCACCGCTTTAGAGCCATAAATGCCCATGAATACTCTGGGGTATGGGGAACTCCTTCTTCAATCACTTGAGCTAACATAATTACCTTTTGTTGTAATATCTGTTGCCGTTGATATGATCTTCACCACCGCACGAGCATGAAAATAACTGATGACTTTACAATTATTATACCTCCTAATAACAGCTTGGGTATACTAAATAAACTAGTTATTTCTTCCCATACTCTGTTAAAAAAGGAAGCAGAGGGTAAGATTACAACCTCAGTCACATTAAGGTTCACAATATCATGAAGGAGCATTGCAGACATTTTTAACATCTTATCATTCCATGGTCCCTTAATATATTCAGAGTAATTCCTCAACATTGTAGTAGCATTAATGGTAGTAAATGTTTGACATACATGGGAAAACATAGGACTGCAAAGATGTCTTTGTTGAAGGCTTAACAGTGTCACTTCTTCAACAAGTACATCTATTTCTTGCTGCAGGACCATCATCCCTCCAGCAAGATGATTGGAGATGGCCAATTGTTGCTCTTGCAAGTTTGAAACATCATGAATAACAGTTTGCAGAGTTTCAGCAGTAGTCGCTGTCTGGACTATGGCAATGGTAGCGGCAGTTGTGGCCGCAGCAGATGCAGCAATGGAGGCAACAATAACAGCAGTGATTCCAAAGTCTCTCTTAGTCCTGCGATGAACTAATTGGATTCCTTGTCCTCCCGTTGTGTTAGTAACAGCCCACAGATATGGAGGGTACCCAAGAACCATAGCTTGAGGGAAAATATCATTAGGCTGCCAGCAATTACTCAACGTGACATTCTGGAGATTCACATTAGTGAGGTTAGTCCCTTTTAGGAAAAGGTACAGGAAAGAAAGACATGTGGCTGTAAAGAAAAGCAGGGAGATGGAGACTTGTTTTTCCCACCGGAACAAGTATTCGAGGATTAGCGTAGAGGGCTAAATATTCTCCATCACACAAAGGGAGTAGGAAAGTGAGCACGAGCAGGAATAATAGTCCAGCCTTCATGACTCCTTTTCTTCTTATGCAATCCTCAAAAGGTCAGTCCTGAAAGAGAGAAAAAAGACAAGCCCTCAAGAGGTCATGCTCTTGGGAAAAGTCCATGTCATGGCTTCCTTCCACTTGCTGAGTGGTCTGAGGGCAGAATTTCAAGTTCCTAGCAGGAACCCAAATTGGATTCGGTTCGCCTATAGGAAATACACATCCGAATCCTCTTATCAGAGGATCTGGTCCTCGCCATTGCCCAGTCAGCTGGTCTTTCCAGCGCACTTCTATTTTGGTATATGGCGTTTGATTTGTCCAGTGCCTTTGAAAGGCTGTTAGAGGTTGATCTTTTGAAAAATTTAAAATATTTAATGTAAGTAGGGCCATCCATAATTGGTCATGGGGGCTTATTCCCCCTTTTTGTTTTTGTAATAGGTCTTTTAATGTCTTATTGTGATGCTCTACTATGGCTTGGCCCTGTGGGTTGTATGGGATTCCTGTGGAATGGCTCATATGCCATTTATTTAAAAATTCTTGTAATGCCCTACTAATAAAGAAAGGGCCATTGTCTGTTTTTATTTGATGAGGTATTCCTAGAATAGCAAAACATTGCAAGAAATGGCTTTGTGCATGTTCAGCTTTTTCTCCCAAATGGGCACTAGCCCAGCAAGTGTGGGAGCATGTATCTATTGAGACAAAGACAAATTTTAATTTTCCAAAAGCTGCATAATGAGTAACATCAGTTTGCCAGAGACAATTTGGTTTAATGCCCCTTGGGTTAACTCCAGGGGACTGGAGGGGTGGAATTTGTAGAAAAGGCAAACAGGATTTACAAGTCCTGATAATTATTTTCAAGTCTTTAATAGGAATATGAGGAAATCTATGATGAAGTCCTCTTCAATTAAGGTGGGTAAGTTCATGGAGGTCTTGGGCCCGTAGGAGATCTTGGGCCTGTTGTATGGAAAAGGCTTGAGTAGCAGAGGACGCTAATTGGTCAGCTAATAAGTTTCCTCTGGAGAGGAATCCAGGCAAACCTTGGTGTCCTCGGAGGTGCTGCAAGAATATGGGCTTGGATCGTTCCATCAGCAAGGATCTCACCTGAATCATCAAGGGGGTTATGGAGTTTTTATCTAACTTGATATAAGAAGAGGCTAAGGTGGGAAGCAAGTTCACAACATACAGACTATCAGAAAAAAGATTCATAGGTTCAGAAATTTTACTTAGGGTCAATGCTATGGCATACAACTCCTTAAATTGTGCTGAGCCAGTAACCTTTTCAAAATGTTGGGTTTCTTTTAACTTGGTCGAGAGGTGAGGAGGGGGAAAGACAACAACAGCAGACCCCTCTTTTCCTCCATCGGTAAACACATTCAAGGCATAAGAAAGGGGCTTACTCAAAAAGAGTCTAAGGGTGGTCCAACTTAACTTGGAGAAGGAGGCAACCCATCTGTTAGGCCCATAATGGCAATCAATTTTACCCAAAAAACCTGTCAGAGCCTCGGACACTCTATTGTGATTTCGCTTGATCCATTCAAAGTTGGACAAACGATAAGGAATGGTTAAAATTTCCAGGTCTTTCCCATAATGTCTTAGGGTGGTGTCTCTGCCTTTGACTATAAGATCTGCCAGTTGATCTAACTGGGCATACACTCGCAGAGTGCCTCCTATTGATGCATGGACCCATTGGAGAGGGTTACCTTGCTGCGTGATAACAGCGGTAAACAACTCCAATCCAGGAAGAATCCACAGACAAAGGTCACAGTCAGGTTGATACCGGGCTAGTTGGGCATTATCAAGTGCTAATTGAATCTGTCTAAATACTTGTTTATGTTCCTCTGTTAATACAACAAGCTCAGATGGAGTTTTATCTCTCAACAACTCAAAAAGAGGGAGGAGGTCCTCTGTTGCAATGTGAATCCAGGGCCACAGCCAGTTAAGTTCCCCTAATGCCTTTTGTAATTCCACTAAAGAATATGAGGTCTTGATAGATAACTGAGGTTTAAGAGGGCAGACAGAATCTAGATTAAGTTTTGCCCCTAGAATCTCAAAGGGAGGTATAGTTTGGATCTTGTTATTAGATACATGTAGTCCCCCTTGCACTAAGAGGCCTTGAAACTCCCTGTAAGCAGAACTTAACTGCCGGGTATTGGTTGCCCCTAAAATAATATCATCCATGTACACATAGAGAGTTATTCCTGCCTGCTGCTGAAGGGGTTGCAAAATTTTTGAAACGTATTGTTGACAAAAGGTGGGGCTGTTTGCCATGCCTTGGGGTAATACTGTCCATTCGTATCGCTCCTCAGGTCCCTGAAAATTGGTGGAAGGCATGGAGAAAGCGAGGGGAATGGAGAAGAAACAATCCTTAATATCAATCACAATGAGGGACAAATTTTTTGGAATGGACGGAATCCAGGGCAAGCCCACAGCAACCATCCGCTCCTTGATCTTTCTTAAATCCTGTAACGTCCTCCACTTGCCAGAGGCCTTCTGAATAACAAAAACAGGACTATTCCATGGGCTTAGGGAAGGTCTAATGTGTCCCAGTTTTAATTGTTCTTGGGTAATTTCTTTAAGCCTTTGAAGCTTAGCTTGTGGTAATGGCCACTGCTCCACCCAGACTGGAGGTCCTGGGAGCCACATAATGGCAGGCATTATCGGGGCAGTGGCCTTTAGGATTGGGGGTGTGGCTTCACTCGGGAAAGGGGCATATTAGGTCTCAAAGCCTCAAAGGAAGGGCCTCCCTATGATCACTGAGGTTCTTAGAACAACCAAATTGTCGCTGGTATTCTTCTTCCCCCAATATGTTTTCATAAAGAATTTTTGGATCATTGGTAATGTAGACATTGGCTGCTCCCAGAATGTCTTGGCCCAGCAAGTTAGCTGTCAGGCCAGAGGCAATGAGGGGTCTGACTTCCCCATGGTTGCTATCTACGTCTTACCATTTAAGCCAGTCCTTAGTCTCCTCAGAGGTCGCATTGCCTCTGACCCCTAGCAAAGGGGGTCCCGGGACTAGCTTCCAGTGGGGGGGGACTTCCTCCTTTCTAAGCATGGTTTGGTCTGCCCCAGTGTCAATTAGGCAGCAGAACCTCTTTCCCGATATAAATATGTCCATCTTTGGTCTTATTCCTGGTACTATGGGCACCGTCCAATGGACCCCCGGGAAATCAGAAGAATTTCTTCCTCCTTGGGCTAACAGGGCTGGAGGTTGCCCTTCTTCTAGTTTAAAGGGTTACCCTGAAGATCGAACTTAGATCGACAATCTTTCATCCAGTGAAACCCTTTTTTGCATTTATGGCAAGGTGTCTTAGGGGGGAATTGACCTTTCTTACGCACCACGGGAGTTCCGTGGTCACTTTTGGGGCATTCTCTTTTATAATGACCCCTTTGGCCGCGCCCATAACAAACCTTTTCCTCTTTAGGAGGTATGGATGTTCATTCTTTGGGGCCCGGAGAGAGAGAGCTGCAGTTAAGGCTTCCGCGAGGGAAGCAGTCTGGGCTTCTAAAGCAGCCACAAGAGTCTGAGATTGGTGGGCTTGGGTACCCACATCTTTGGTGGCAACTATCCATCTTTCCATAGACCTATCTCTTAACCCTGCACAAGCCAACTTATGGTCGGACGTCATGCCTTCCCATACCAACATTTTAACAAATTGATCTCGTAGCGGACCAGGGGGAAATTTACGATGGAGGCTTTTCTCTACCCTATCAATAAAGGAAGCTAGGTCCTCAGTGGGTTTTTGGGTGATTCCTGAGATCGGTGGCTCTGAGGGGCCTGCCTCTAACTTTTTCCAGGCCGCTAAACCCAAATTTCGCACTTGCTCCTGGTAAGGAGCGGGGATGGCTGCTTGTTGGAGACCTGTGGCAAATTGATCACTGGTTCCAGAAAGCATTCCAAAGGTAATGGGAACGCGGGGGGTTTGCAGACTGATTCCTCTCCACTTGGACATGACACTCCTCCTTAAAGAAGGCACACTATTTAAGGAACAAAGGACCAGGAAGTACTGCCTTTGTTAAACTCTTCCAATCCTGGGTAGTACAAGGCTGGTGAGTCAGACTTTGGAGAATGGTCTCTGCCCACGGGGAATTTGGTCCATCTTCTGAGACTGCCTTCTTCAATTTGAACTCTAGGGTTTCCCAGGGATACCAGATGGCAGGTCTATTTCCACCAGGATTCACATTAACTGGGAAAGCCTGATAGGTCGGAGGTGGGCTATGTATGCCGCTAGGCAGCGGTGGTTTGGCAGGCGGTCCCTCGGCGGTAACAGATTTTGGCCCAGAATTCGACTCAGGACTGGCCCAGGGGTCCATGCCCTTCTTTGATAAAGCAGGATATGGTTTTTGGGGCAAGTTGACATGCTCTTCCTCAAAGTGTGCCCACTCCTTTTCCTCTGGAGGCGCTGACGCCTCCCTATGAGATGGCTTGTCCTCCCTCTCTGGGTCATTCTTTACCTCCTTCTTATTGGGGCCGCTGGCTCCAAAACATGCTTTGAGGGCAGACAAGGTAGGATACACTCCTAGGGGTGGACTCTCTCCCCGATTCATTTCTCCCTTTCTGACCAGTTGTTCTACATGGTCCCAAGTAGACCAATCAAAAAGATTACTAGCAGGAAGCCAAGGAACCACCCTTATTAAAGTTTCCCAGACCTTCTCAGCTTGAGAGTCCGAGAGTTCAATCCTCGCCTCTTGAGCATATATCTCAGCGCCTTTAGCACAGGTTCATCCTTGGAAATTGCTTGTCCCATTTTCCCCGGGAATGCTCTTACCACGCAGTCACTGTTGCCCGCTCTGCCGCACTTTCAGTTCGTCAACTGAGGGTTATTCGTTCCGTTCTGTGTCGCTTCCGCAAGCGTGCCCCACATTGTGTGCCGATTGTCTGGGTTTCTAGCTCTCCCCGTGACCCTCCGAGCCTGCAGAGGGAAAAAAGGAGGAAAGGCACACCCCAACAAAGCAAGAGCGGGAGAGATAAGAGCCGCTGTCCGCCCGGTCCGCAGCCGCCATCCCCGGAGACAATCAGATGCGACAGGGAGCTCAGTCAAAGCAGGAACTCGTTTATTGCAGCTTAGAGCATGGAATATAAACACATTATAGGGTGTGGTCTCTTCTGATTGGTTACACCTTATGGTAACAAGGCGATCTTCAAATTTCCAATTACGCACAGAGTTGTGTGCATGCGTAGTTGTCTCTGATGTAAGCAACGGACTTAAGTGAGAACACTCAGCGGGAAGCTGTGGCGCAGCAGAAATTCAAAGGCAGTTCCCCACAGTGGGGGTGGGGGCATTTGCAGCTGCAAGTTATTCCTTTTCAGCTAATTACATATAATTCTTCTCAGTTTGGAGGTTGAAATGATTTAACGGTTTTCTTTTCTGAAAGCTTTTATATTGTTATTTTAAAACATGTATTATTAACAAATAGGTGTATAGGTATTACCAAAACTTAGAAGTATGATCGTATAAAGTTAGAAGAGCTAATTTTATAAATTGCTCTGTTTAGTTGACTTTTGATTTTTAGCTGTAACAATTAGAATGAACTTGTTTACTGGCAAGACTAAGTCATATAAAACCTTTTAAGTTAAAAGTAGTTAAAGAGGAGTCGATGGTGGCGGCGGCGTCTGATTTGGACCATGCTGGCACAGGCGCGGTGACTCTGGCGGCCTGTCCCTGCGGTCCCACGTCAGCGTAGAGGGCCTGCCTTTGCCTCTCGCCTACCCGGGTCTCCTGTGGCTGTCCCTGAGCCATGCCCCGCTATTGCGCAGCAATTTGCTGTAAGAACCGCCAAGGACGAAACAAAAGACTGGAAGCTGAGTTTTTACCCGTTTCCTCTTCATGACAAAGAAAGACTTCAAAAATGGTTGAGAATTTCAAAAATTCAAAAGAATATTCAAAGAACTTCAAAAATTCAAAAGAATATGAAACGAGATTCATGGGTTCCCAGTAAATACCAGTTGCTGTGTAGTGACCATTTTACTCCTTACTCTCTTGACACCAGATGGGGTATTCGATATTTGTTTTTATTTGTTTTTATTTTATTTTTATTTTTATTTTTTACAATTTGTTTTATTTTAGTATCATTAACCTACAGTTACATGAGCAATATTGTGATGATTAAACTACCCCCTTCATCAGGTCCCCCCCACCAACCCCACCACAGTCACCGTCCATCAGTGTAGTGAGATGAGAATCACTACTTGTCTTCTCTGAGCTGTACAGTCCCCCCCGTGCCCCCCCACCCTATGTCTGCCAATCGTAATGCCCCTTTTACCCTCTTATCCCTCCGTTCCCACCCTTCTTCCCCAGTCCCTTTCCCTTTGGTAACTATTAGTCCGTTCTTGGGTTCTGTGAGTCTGCTGCTGTTTTGTTCCTTCAGTTTTTTTTTTTTCCTTTGTTCTTATACTCCACATATGAGTGAGATCATTTGGTACTTGTCTTTTTCGGCCTGGCTTATTTCACTGAGCATAATACCCTCCAGCTCCATCCATGTTGTTGCAAATGGTAGGATTTGTTCTTTTCTTATGGCTGAATAATATTCCATTGTGTATATGTACCACATCTTCTTAATCTATTCATCTACTGCTGGGCATTTATGTTGCTTCCATTTCTTGGCTATTGTAAATAGTGCTGCAATAAACATAGGGGTGCATCTGTCTTTTTGAAACTGGGCTGCTGCATTCTTGGGGTAAATTCCTAGGAGTGGGATTCCTGGGTCATATGGTATTTCTATTTTGAGTTTTTTGAGGAACCTTCATACTGCTTTCCACAATGGTTGAACTAATTTACATTCTGACTAGAAGTGTAGGAGCGTTTCCCCCTTTTCCACATCCTCGCCAACATTTGTGGTTGTTTGTAAGTTCTCATTTTAATGAAGCTATGAAAGTGTTCTAATCTTATGAACTGCACTCTATTCTTGTAATGCTCATTTTTGAGGAAAACTTAAAGAATTGTTGGGCTATAGAGAAAAAAGTTTCATTACTTGGTAATTTTCCAAATTAAAGTTAAAATATAGTTAATAAATAATATTAAGTCTTAAAATGAGAGATACTTTTTACAGATATCGTAAAAGGAACCTGGAATAGAAGTTATGTTCAGTTATCAGTCCAAGTTACCATTGGCAAATGGCTTGGGTAAGTTAATTATGATGATTGAGCTTCAATCTTTAATCTGTAAAATAAGGGCAATTACTACATCTGTGATGTAGTTTGTTTCTTTATAGTTCCTTTCTAGTTATTTTAATAGAACAACTTTTCTATAAGGTAACCTGTACTTACATATAGATGTTGGGTAGAATTTGGTATTATTAACTATTGGGATACCCTCAGTATTGAATTGTTGTTTGACTTGTTGGCTGTAGTTAATCTGTAATGAAAGAAAATACTTTTATAAATTTATTTCAATTTAACTACAATAAGGAGCCACCCATTAGCCCAATTCTTAGGAGAGGTACTTTAAACTCAGTACCTTATATGTTTCAGACCATTACAATACACAGTCATTTAAGCTTCTTAACATCCTGTATTTAAGGTTATAATTTATAAACCAAAACTTTTAATGAGGTTTATTTTTAAAAATATGTACCGTTATATTTTAGAAATCATGTTTGTGTCTAATATGTATAGCCTTTTAAAATGTGTGCTTGTGTCATTTTTAAATTCCAGAATAATATGTAATCAATACTTAATACTATACATTCCCATTTATACATATATTAAGATTTATAAGCAGGAAGTTACAGATATGTGGTGATGACCTTAGGAACACTAGTGGGAAACAGAAGTCATGGTGATATAAATAAAAATACTGCTTATATTCATACAGAGTTAAGACTAGCACAACAAGTGAAGACAGTGGTAATAACAGATATGTGAAAAATAGATGATCCCTTAAAATTGGCAGTTAATTCAATATGTTGTTTATGTTGTTGAGCAAGTTTCTGTCAGTCTGATTCTTAGATTTCTCATCTCATATAGAAAATGCTATTACCTACTTTGAAGGATGATTTTGAGAATTCTGTAAAGTAACAAAACGTGTTTTTAGTCCTGTAAAATAGGAGGTGTGCAATAAATAGTTGACTGCACAGCAAATAACATACTGTTTTGTAAATGAATGCATGGTGATTATTTTTGGCCATGTTTCACTTAGTGTCTTCAGACTAGTAAAATTAATTGGTGTTATATGAAAAAAAATTTAGTTAAAGAGACAACTTTAATATTTCATAACAGAATGAGTAAATCTTGTTTAGTTATTTATCCTACCAATGCACTCTTTACAGTTGATAATGTATTAATGCAAATAAACATGATTAAGATAATTTCCAGTGCAAGCAATCTAACAATACTGGGAGGAATCTGAAAGAAATATAGGTCATTTATGAATTTAAAAACTGAGTGAATCTGCTTACACACAATACTGGGAAGAATCTGAAAGAAATATAAGTCATTTATGACTTAAAAAACTGAGTGAATCTGTTTAATGAAATACAAATTGAAAGATTTTAAGCCTGATTTTAGCATTTATTCTTTTTTATTCAGTTTGTCAGGGAGGGCGTGGTGTTAGTCCATGTTTAAAGTTTTTTTGGTTCACACATAGCCTTTACCCATTATTTATGAGGAAAAACATAGGAAAATTATAGAAGTAATTTAAGGTGTGATGCAAATATGCAAATCTAGAGGCCTTAAAATATGCTTTTCTTTGATGTGATAGAATTATTTGCAGGTCAAATATTTAAATATTTGTGTATCTGTAGGTGTCAATTAGCATCATTTACAAGTTTCTCTTTTATGGAAAACATCTTAAAATGACTCCAGCTGATCCTAGGTTGATCAAGGGGTGGATTCCTGAAATAAACTGGGCCAAATGCAGTTTTTTTACCTAGGAATTACTTTAATTTTATTAATTCATTCCGTCAGCAAGTGTTTATTGAGGACCTTTAATATGGTAGAAATTGTTTTAAGTGCTAGGGATACAGTGTTGGAAAAGACCAAGTTCCTCACCTCCTGAGACAATCAAACTGGCCTGACACAGAGTCGCATCCACGAGGGACAGCCCCTAAGTACAGGCCTTTAAGGTCCACAGAGAGCCCTTGGTTCTGCCATCCTAGATTGCGATGATTTGGTTCTTTCTTTAGTTCTGTGAGCTACCCTAGTATCCTTCCAGTCTTTCCAATAAAGCTGACTGACTTCGTCCCACTCTTATTTTAATTCCTTCAATTTGTTTCAAACCCAAAGAGCTTACAACTATTCTACATAAATTGGACCTGGAGTGGGGTTTTATGGTGATCTCAGCTTAGGTCATATATCTACCCCTAACTGACAGTTTGGCCATGAAGTTGGGGGATTTGGATACAAACAGTTTTCTTTTAACAATTCGGATCACAGAGTAGGGAAATGAGCCTTCACAGCAGGAAGGTTGCAACATTTTGTTCTCTACAGACCAAACAGTGTCCTGACAGGGTTATACCTATCATATATGTTATGTTTGGTTAGGAGTTCCAGTTTTTATTCCATGGTGTCTCATGTTTCTATTAAGAACTTGGAGTTGTGCAAGGAGAGAATCTAGTACTTACATTTAATAGTCTCTCTGAAAGTTGAATTCCTCATTCTTGAAAGGCTACAGCAAAACTATTCCTATCATACTATTACTTTTTAGAATAAGTGGTCTTGTGTTTTGAACAGGCTCTTTCAAGATTTTGACTTTAAACTTTTTGTATGTGTTATAGCTCACTTACTATATCATAAATAGCTTGAATGCCATCACCATGTCACCACATTATATATAACTTACATAGAGATGTTCAATAAATTTTGATATAATTTGAATTTAGTAAAAATTGACCATATTCTGTTTCATCATAGATTTGGTTTAAATGCATTCATTATTGCAAGATTATAAAGTAGTGTCAGTTGCAGAAAAATATTCAAGGCTCCCCTCTTTTTAACTTTTAATTTTGAACTTATTTCAGACTTACAAGTTGCAAAAATAGTACAGCTGACCCTTGAACAACATGAGACTTAGGAGCGCCAACCCTATGCAGCTGAAAATCCACATATAATTTCTGACTTAACAAAAATGTAACTAATAGCCTAGTGTTGACTGGAAGTCTTACTGATGTAACTAATAGCCTACTGTTGACTGGAAGTCTTACTGATAACATAAACAGTCGACTAAAATACATTTTGTATGTTATATGTATTATATACTGTATGTGATAAAGTAAGCTAAAGAAAATATTTTTCAAATTATTGCAAATCTCTGAAAAATTCCCCAATATGTTTATTGAAAAAATCTGCAAAGACATGGACTCACACAGTTCAAATCTATGTTCAAGGGTCAGTTGTACAGTTTCCTTATATTCCTTACTAGCTTCATCTAATGGCAACATCTTGCATAACTATTGGACAGTTATCAACTTAGAAAATTTACATTGGAACAATACTATTAGTAAGTAAACTTATTTGAATTTCACCCTTTTTTCCACTAATGCCCTTGTTCTGTTCAGGATCTAATCCCGGATCCCACACTGGTTTTAGTTGTTATTTCATCTTTATTCTTCTGCTGTCCATAATTGTTTTCCAGGTTTCCTTTGTCTTTCATGACCTCAGTTTGGATTCGTCTAATGTTTTCTCGTGATTAAACTGAAGTTACACATGTTTGGCAATAAAAATAATGCCGGGGTTCTTGTTTGCGGAGTCAAAGAATGAATTTCGCAAACGCCCAAGGTAGGAGAGCCAGGGCAGAGGCTTTTATTGAGAGATAAGGTGAGAGGACAGAACTCCTGGCTCACGCCAGGAGGGGACAAGAGAGCCCGTGGTGGTGCGTTGTCTAGGGGTTTTATAGGCAGTTGAGGAAATTTGGGAACGTGAAAAAAGGCTTAGGGGTGTGGACTTGGTAAGCAGACCCTGAATATTTAGAATTAACTTAACATAAGGAATTTCCTGCTTTGATTTCTTTCTGGTATACTGGCGTCTTGGTCTGGGAGCTATCAAACAAGGCCCCCTGCCCTCAAGGTGGGCTGAGGTATTTTCTGTTTGCTAACGAGTAAGTTAAGAATCTTCTTAACTTCCTGTGTGTCAAAATGCAATCTTATCTTTAAGGTGGAGCCCTACTCTGACTACACCCACAGTTCCTGTCTCAATATGACAGAAATGATGTGTGCCTTTTATCATGGTGTCCATGAAGTCAATGTGTCTTTTTTTACTAGTGATACTGATTATCATTTGATTAAGGTGGTTTCTGCTGGTTTTCTTCACTGTAAAGCTACTATCTTTCCCTTTGTGGTTAATAAATTTCTTGGGAGATACTTTGAGACTTCCGCATATACAAGGACCCTATGTCTTTCTTTGTTCTGTAATGACTAAGACTTAATGATTTATCATTTGAAATGGATCTTTTTTTCTCCTTGGGTCACACCCAGTTCAGGTCAATTTCCTTAAATTTGGTTCATTGTTCAGAGGCTAGATATGCAAAATGTTGAGAATGCAAAAATGAGCAAGACCCAAATCCCATAGTATTACCTCATAGTAGGCTTTAGCATCAGACCTGACTTGAGATCATCAATTCAGATCTGGGAGTTGTGCGAAAATGTGAAAATTGTTTAACTTCATTGAGTTGCACATTATCTCACAGAATTATTAATAAGAAATAAAATTGAAATTCTAGAAAATGCAAAAAATGTATAATGGTGGATGCATTATTGTTTGCCTGGGGGCCAAGGATGGGAAATTGACTTCAAAGGGGTCCTGAGGGAGTTTTGAGGTGAAGGAAATACCCTGTAATTTAATTATTTTTCGAAAACTCATGTACATTTGCATTGATAGTGACCGCACTAGAGGAGGTGAGGATTTAATAATGTGGGTAACTGTTGAACCACTGTGTTGTATATTTGAAACTAAGATAGGATTGTATATCAGTGATACTTTAAAATATATGTATATGTCATTTTTCATTTTTAAAAACATTTCTTCGATGCCGACTTTCATTTGGTTAAAAAAAACTGATGTACATTTGAAATTAGCATATTTTATTGTATGTAAATTGTACCTCAATGAAATTAATTTGAAAACTGAAGTTCCTGAACCTGGTTTTCCATTTAATGGTGCAAAATATGATTACTTGAAATTCACAAAAGTCTTTGGGTTTGGGAATCGTCTAGCTCTCCCTTGGTACAGAGGAGGCTTATGACATTTGCAGAGCACTCTTAGAGTTTAGGTCTGTAGTTTCCCCATTCTAGTATGTCCAACGTCTGAGACTCTTTCTTAAGTGTATTCCAAACCCTTAGGATCTTCTGGTCTCCATAGAATCCAAAGCCTTTGGAGTTGTTAGAACCTTTTAAATTATCTAGGCAGAGGATTGATTATCTATGGGGTCAAGTTGATTGAAGTGAACTTCTTGGGACTCAGTAAAGAATTTGATCCCTCCCTTTGCAACTCCAGACTGGCTGGATGCTGACAACCTCCTGAAAATTGGGAATTTGTACTTTTTAAGATTGACTATTTATTTATTCACTCATTCATTCGTTCATTCATTTATATATATATATATATATATATATTTATTTATTCATTCATTTATACTTATTATTTATTTATTTATTATTTATTAATTAATTAATTTTGGTATCATTAACCTACAATTACATGAGCAATATTGTGGTGATTAAACTACCCCCTTCATCAGGTCCCCCCGACCAACCCTATTACACTCACTGTCCATCAGTGTAGTGAGATGAGAATCACTTCTTGTCTTCTCTGAGTAGCACAGCCCTCCCCGTGCCCCACCCCTTATCTCTGCTAATTGTAATGCCCCTTTTACCCTCTTATCCCTCCCTTCCCACCCTTCTTCCCCAGTCACTTTCCCTTTGGTATCTATTAGTCCATTGTTGGGTTCTGTGAGTCTGCTGCTGTTTTGTTCCTTCAGTTTTTTTCTTTGTTCTTATACTCCACATATGAGTGAGATCATTTGATACTTGTCTTTTTCGGCTTGGCTTATTTCACTGAGCATAATACCCTCTAGCTCCATCCATGTTGTTGAAAATGGTAGAATTTGTTTTCTTCTTATGGCTGAATAATATTCCATTGTGTATATGTACCACATCTTCTTAATCAATTTGTCTACTGATGGACACTTAGGTTGCTTGCATTTCCTGGCTATTGTAAATAGTGCTGCAATAAATATACGGGTGCATCTGGCTTTTCGAAACGGGGCTGCTGTGTTCTTAGGGTAAATTCCTAGGAGTGGGATTCCTGGGTCAAATGGTATCTGTATTTTGAGTTTTTTGAGGAACCTCCATACTGCTTTCCACAATGGTTGAACTAATTTGCATTCCCACCAGCAGTGTAGGAGGGTTCCCTTTTCTCCACATCCTCGCCAACATTTGTTGTTGTTTGTGTTTTGAATGTTGGCCATCCTCACTGGTGTGAGGTGATATAACATTGTGGTTTTAATCTACATTTCTCTGATGACCAGTGATGTGGAGCATCTTTTCATGTGCCTGTTGGCCATCTGAATGTCTTCTTTAGAGAAGTGTCTATTCATGTCCTCTGCCCATTTCTTAATTGGATTATTTGCTTTTTGTTTGTTTAGGTGCGTGAGTTCTTTGTATATTTTGGATGTCAACCCCTTATCAGATACATCATTTATGAATATATTTTCCCATATTGTAGGATGTCATTTTGTTCTACTGATGGTGTCCTTTGCTGTACAGAAGCTTTTCAGCTTGATATAGTCCCATTTGTTCATTTTTGCTTTTGTTACCCTTGCCCGGGGGGATATGTTCATGAAGACATCGCTCATGTTTATGTCCAAGAGATTTTTGCCTATGTTTTTTTCTAAGAGTTTTATGGTTTCATGACTTACATTCAGGTCTTTGAGCCATCGTGAGTTTACCTTTGTGTATGGGATTAGACAGTAGTCCAGTTTCATTCTCTTACATGTAGCTGTCCAGTTTTTCCAACACCAGCTGCTGAAGAGGCTGTCATCTCCCCATTGTATATCCAAGGCTCCTTTATCAAATATTAATTGACTTTAGGTGTTTGGGTTAATGTTTGGATTTTCTATTCTGTTCCACTGGGCTGTGGGTCTGTTTTTGTGCCAGTACCAAATTGTCTTGATTACTGTGGCTTTGTAGTAGAGCTTGAAGTCAGGGAGTGTAATTCCCCCTGTTTGATTCCTCCTTCTCAGGATGGCTTTGGCTATTCAGGTTCTTTTGTGGTTCCATATGAATTTTAGAATTATTTGTTCCAGTTCATTGAAGAAAGCTGTTGGTAGTTTGATAGGGATTGCCTTGAATCTGTAGATTGCTTTAGGTATAGCCATCTTGACAATATTTATTCTTCCTAGCCAAGAGCATGGGATGCATTTCCATTTGTTAGTGTCTTCCTTAATTTCTCCTAGGAGTGTCTTGTAGTTTTCAGAGTACAGGTCTTTCACTTCCTTCGTTAGGTTTATTCCTAGGTATTTTATTCTTTTAGATGCAATTGTGAATGGAATTGTTTTTCTGATTTCTCTTTCTGTTAGCTCATCATTAGTGTATAGGAAAGCAACAGATTTCTGTGTGTTAATTTTGTATCCTGCAACTTTGCTAAATTCAGATATTAGTTCTAGTAGTTTTGGAGTGGAGTCTTTAGGGTTTTTTATGTACAGTATCATGTCATCTGCAAATAGTGATAATTTGACTTCTTCTTTACCAGTCTGGATGCCTTGTATGTCTTTGCTTTGTCTGATTGCCGTGGCTAGGACCTCCAGTACTATGTTGAATAACAGTGGAGAGAATGGGCACCCCTGTCTTGTTCCCGATCTTAGATGAAAAGCTTTCAGCTTCTTACTGTTAAGTATGATGTTAGCTGTGGGTTTGTCATATATGGCCTTTATGATGTTGAGGTACTTGCCGTCTATACCCATTTTGTTGAGAGTTTTAATCATGAATGGATGCTGAATTTTGTCAAATGCTTTTTCAGCATCTATGGAGATGATCATGTGGTTTTTCTTCTTTTTATTGATGTGATTGATGATGTTGATGGATTTTCGAATGTTGTGTCATCCTTGCATCCCTGGGATGAATCCCACTTGATCATGGTGTATGATCCTCTTGATGTATTTTTGAATTTGGTTTGCTAATATTTTGTTGAGTATTTTTGCATCTACCTTCATCAGGGAAATTGGTCTGTAGTTTTCTTTTTTAGTGAGGTCTTTGCCCGGTTTTGGTATTAGAGTGATGCTGGCTTCATAGAAAGAGTTAGGAAGTATTCCCTCCTCTTCTATTTTTTGGAAAACTTTAAGGAGAATGGGTGTTATTTCTTCTGGATATGTCTGGTAGAATTCAGAGGTGAATCCATCAGGTCCAGGGCTTTTGTTCTTGGGTAGTTTTTTGATTACCGATTCAATTTCATTGCTGGTGATTGGTCTGTTTAGTTTTTCTGTTTCCTGCTTGGTGAGTCTTGGAAGGCTGTATTTTTCTAAGAAGTTGTCCATTTCTTCTAGGTTTTGCAGCCTGTTAGCATATAGATGCTTGTAATATTCTCTTATAATTCTTTGTATTTCTGTGGGGTCCGTCTTTATTTTTCCTTTCTCATTTGTGAGTCTGTTTATGTGTGTGGATTCTTTTTCTCTTAATGAGTCTTGCTAGGGGTTTATCTATTTTGTTTATTTTTTCAAAGAACCAGGTTTTGTTTCATTAATTTTTCTATTGTTTTATTCTTCTCAATTTTATTTATTTCTTCTCTGAGCTTTATTATGTCTCTCCTTCTGGTGACTTTGGGCCTCATTTTTTCTTCTTTTTCCAATTTCAATAATTGTGTCTTTAGACTGTTCATTTGGGAATGTTCTTCATTCTTTAAATAGGCCTGGATTGCAATATACTTTCCTCTTAGAACTGCCTTCGCTGCGTCCCACAGAAGTTGTGGCTTTGTGTTGTTGTTGTCATTAGTCTCCATATGTTCTTTAATTTGTGTTTTGATTTGTTCGTTAACCCATTGATTCATTAGGAGAATGTTGTTAAGTCTCCATGTATTTCTGAGCCTTTTTGATTTCTTTCTAAAGTTTATTTGTAGTTTTATACCTTTGTGATCTGAGAAGGTGGTTGGTAGGATTTCAATATTTTTGAATTTACTGAGGTTCTTTTTGTGGCCTAGTATGTGGTATATTCTGGAAAATGTTCCATATGCCCTTGAGAAGAATGTGTATCCTGCTGCTTTTGGGTGCAGAGTTCTGTAGATATCTGTTAGGTCCATCTGTTCTAGTGTGTTGTTCAGTGCCTCTGTGTCTTTACTTATCCTCTGCCTGGTTGATCTATCCTTTGGAATGAGTGGCGTGTTAAAGTCTCCTAGAATAATTGCATTGCTGTCTATTTCCTCCTTCACTTCTGTTAGTATTTGTTTCACATATGCTGATGCTCCTGTGTTGGGTGCATATATATTTATAATGGTTATATCTTCTTGTTGGACTGACCCCTTTATCATTATGTAATGTCCGTCTTTATCTCTTGCTACTTTCTTCGTTTTGAAGTCTATTTTATCTGATACAAGTACTGCAACACCTGCTTTTTTCTCTTTGTTGTTTGCTTGAAATATTTTTTTCCATCCCTTCACTTTTAGTGTGTGTATATCTTTGGGTTTGAGGTGAGTCTCTTGTAAGCAGCATATAGATGGGTCTTGCTTTTTTATCCACTCTGTTCCTCTGTGTCTTTTGATTGGTGCATTCAGTCCGTTTACATTTAGGGTGATTATTGATAGATATGTACTTATTGCCATTGCTGGCTTTAGATTCGTGGTTACCAAAGGTTCAAGGGTTGCTTTTTTACTATCTGAAAATCTAACTTAACTTTCTTGTTAAGTTATTGTGAACGCCGTCTGATGTTTCTTTATCTCTCCCTTCCTATTCTTCCTCCTACTTTCTTTGTATGCTAGGTGTTTTATTATTTGTCTTTAGTTGGTATTTTAATGGTCTGCTTTCTTTGCTATGATTGTATTTTCTCTGGTGACATCTTTTTAGCCTTAGGGGTGTTTCCCTCTAGAGCAGTCCATTTAAGATATCCTATAGTGGTGGTTTATGAGAGGCAAACTCTCTCAACTTTCCTTTGTCTTGAAATAGTTTAATCCCTCCATCATATTTAAATGATAATCGTGGTGGATACAATATTCTTGGTTCGAGGCCCTTCTGTTTCATTACATTAAATATATCATGCCATTCTTTTCTGGCCTGTAAGGTTTCTGTTGATAAGTCTGATGATAGTCTGATGGGTTTTACTTTGTAGGTGATCTTTTTTCGCTCTCTAGCTGCCTTTAATACTCTGTCTTTATCTTTGATCTTTGCCATCTTAATTATTATGTGTCTTGTTGTTGTCTTCCTTGGGTCCTTTGTGTTGGGAGTTCTGTGGGCTTCCATGGACTGGGAGACTATTTCATTCCCCAGTGTGGGAAAGTTTTCAGCAATTATTTCTTCAAAGACACTTTCTATCCCTTTTTCTCTCTCTTCTTCCTCTGGTACTCCTATAATTGAATATTGTTCCGTTTGGATTGGTCACACAGTTCTCTTAGTATTCTTTCATTACTAGAGATCCTTTAATCTCTCTCTGCCTCAGCTTCTCTGTATTCCTGTTCTCTGATTTCTATTCCATTAACAGTCTCTTGCATCTCATCCAGTCTGCTGTTAAGCCTGTCGATTGCTTGTCAATCACATCCAGTCTGCTGTTAAGCCTGTCGATCGCTTGTCTGATTTCTGCATTGTCTTTCCTCACTTCCCTCACTTCCTCCCTCAGTTGCCCGCTATGGGGTCCGAAGCTCCCCAGGACTCCCAGCCTGCTGGCCTGAGTGTGCTGCTGCGATGAGGTTCTCTGCTGGACTCCTGTCTCTTTAAGACCGCTGAAAAACAAAGCGCGCGCTTTTCTACTTTTTTTTTTTCTTTTCTCTTCTCCTTCCCTGAGCCAGCCACGAGCAAGCAGGCGCGTTTGCTGAGACCGTGGGCCCTCCATCTCTCCAATCTCCACCACACCGCGTTCCCGGGGCAGATCCGCGGCTGGTTATCTCCTGGGCCTGCACTTCCACTCCCCCCCCCTCTGAATCCTCTCTTCCCGCCAGTGCGCTGGGGTGGGGGCGTGCTCTGGTTCTGCCGGGTCGCGGTTCCGTTTCTTACCTGCCTTGCCAGCTGCTGAGTCCTCTCAGGTGTGGCTGTACGGTGTGCGCTTTCCTGTGTGTTCTGGTCTCTCTTTTAGGAACAGTTGCATTTGCTGTGTTTTCCTGGATAAATATAACATTGAGAGGAAAATTCTGCTGCTCCTTTCCCGCTGCCATCTTCCCGGAACTCTTAAGATTGACATTTTAAGATTGTCTTCGTTGGCGAACCCACGTATGGATTGTGAGCCTCACACTGAATTTATTCTCTCCCTGAGTACTTAGGGCGTCCGACAGAGATATAGTTTTTAAATATGTATTTTAAAGTCTTGTTACTATTCTAAGCCCTATTCTGTGGAAAGGAGATCAGTAGTTTATAATTCTGGCCTTTCTTATTTTGATGCTAGGCAAAGGAAGGAGTGCCCTTGGGATTGGTAGTGTTCAAAATACTAAGTGGCAGCATATAAACGGCAGCTTAATTTTGTTTTTCTCTGATTGAAGAAGGTAGCTCTCCCCCTAGAAAGATCAAAGGCTGAAAGGGTAAGTGCGAATTGTTTTTTAGTTAGTAATATAGTGAAATAGAAAATTCTCAAATCAGTAGATAAGCTACTAAATGATAGACTGCTTAATGGCAAGGTTAGAGGTTTTGACTCACAAGTAGTTGGTGTTCAGTAAAGTTTTGTTGATCATATCAAGATGACCTTGAATTTCCTGGTTAAAGTAGAAATATAATCTGAAGTGAAAAAGTGAGGATCGGATTCTTAACTCAGATTTAGGTCCATTTTAATGTACTATACATTTTATACCTTCTGCCAAATACGTTATTCTTATAAATGTAACTGATGGCATTTAGTAAAAAAAAGCATATATATGTATATGTATATACATGTATGTATGTATTTAAAAGCATTATTGATAGAAAAATCTTCCAAATTTTGTTCTTAGGTTATATTCCTGTGGGAACCTTAGGGTGGGGTACAAGTGCTAAAAACTAAGAATACCGTCTTTCTATTAGCTATTACCAAATAGTTTGGGGGATTTAAATAGCTATCATGACATCCACCTTTACAAACTGATATATTTTTGTCCTAATTCTATAGAATAAAACCAGAGTGCACTTCTATTAAACATATGGTTAAGATTAGACTGGAATGCTGCAATTTGGGTATCTGTAGCTGAAACACAGTTTGGGGTGATAGATTTCAAGATTCTGTTTCGGTTCATAGTGGATGTTACAAATTCGGACTAGGAAACCCTCATGGTAATAAATTTTGATTGAGAACTTGTCAGTCATTGTAGCAGCTGTTTTAGACTATATTTATATTTAAATAGGAGAGAGTGATCTGTTTAGAATTTTAAAAGTTGTTGCCATGGCAAAGTGACTTGTTATCTCATCTTTTATCTTTGCCTTTGAAGTGATCTGTCTGGCTGCTTATTCCCATGTGTGGGAAGGATGAACAGTTCGTTGGGGAAAGCATTCATTAGGACCATACTGAATGCTTCCTAATGGGATGTAAGTCAAAGAGGCTAAAGCTTTTGAAAACTATTGGCTTTAGTTAGGTATAATTAAGAACTGATTGTTCTCAATTAAAAACAGGCCAGATAAAGCTAGAACATTTTTAAAGAAGAAAAATCTGAGCCTAATTTAACACTGGTTTTGACTCATTCGTTGAATAATGTATCCAAATTATATGTTATGGAAAAGATTTTCTTTTACTTGACTGAGCATTATTTCTAGAGCATGATGCAATGTGTAAATTGGTATTTTCCTTATAAAATGGTGTATCTACTCTTTTTAAAGAAAGTAACATACTTAGTGCCTCTTGCCATCCACAGCCCCTCATTTTTTCACTTATTCTTTTGAAAACCATGACATCATAATTTGGTTGGTATAAGTGATTTTGGAAGACTAATTGAATATTTTGTTTTGCATTTACTTATTTCTTATATAGGAAGAATAGTAAATGCTTCAGACTAATAATTATGTGATGGATGTTAACTCCATACTAAAACCTGGTCTCTTTACTTGTTTTTGTCATTAGGCAATGCAGAAATACTGGAGAAAATCTTCTCATGTGCACCTCTAAATGTCACATTCTTTCATTGGGGAGGCCTTTCTTGGCAAATGACTATTTGCTAACTGCTGTTACCCTCAATATGTGTGATTTTTGACTCCTAATATACACATTGATTTATGTGCAGTATCTGAGTATATTGTAAGGCTAACAGGGGTAAGTCTGATTAACTTTAGGTATTTTGTATCATATTGGCTGGGTGGCGTTAAGACACGCTGTACGTTTTTAATGTCATGTCCTAACATTCAGCTATTCTGATGACATTTACTGAGACAGAATTATGACTTGTGGTCATCTGAGCATATTAAAGACCATCTAATAAAATATTAAAAGCCTTATATTTAAATGAGGATACTCACTTAAAACTTAGACAACCTTTCAGATAGGAAAGGCCTATAATCTCAAGCCCAGGAGAAAGTAAAGCAGTGTCATCAATTTATCAAGTCTTGCCTCTTTTGACTATTTAGTAATATTTTTAAGGCTAATTACTTGAGAGAATGAATATGTTAGCTGGAGGTACCACTTTCTCTTTTTTATACATGCAGAAATGCATAGTTGTACATTAGAAATTAAAAAGTAGCTGGGAAAAAGTTCAGAACATTGACTTCTGTGTTAATGCACATGTAAAAGGTAATAAAATATTAGAGAACTCTAAATCCTTTTACATTTTTAGACAATTTTAAGAACTTATCAGCTGTTATGTACCTTGCATCTTTTAAGCAATAAATCTCAGGTGGTGTCAAAAGGTAGAGCAAAATCAAATGTATCTGCACTAGACATGATTTACTCTGAAAGGAAGTTTTCTGTTTTTTAGGTCTAGAATGTCAGCTTTGAAATTCTTGAAAAATGTTCTTTTCCTTGAATCCTATATCCATATATGGCCAAGAGTCAGACTTAATGGTATTTGAATAGACTAGCATCTAATTATCAGGTGATGCTGTCATTGAATGTTTAATCTCTGTGTAATTGGCATGTTGCAGATCTGAACATGGAGAATATATATTTCTTTATAATTATATTCCTAACTGAATAATTATATGTGTATAATAATAGAGATGGAATTATTTTTGAGAATATAACATATAGTGGTAGAATAGATATTGAATTGTGGCTCAGTTCCTTTTGTTTGGGGGGTTGAGTTTGTTTTCCTCCATTCTTGTCCCTGCCACAACAAAGAATTGAAGGGCAGAGACACAGTAGTGAAGTCGAGCAAAAGTTTTATTTGAATCCACCCTAAAGGAGGAGCGGGCTAGAGTCAAGGTAGGTAAAGGCAGGTCTATTTGATTACCCTCCAAGGGAGGAGCGGGCTAGAGTCAAGATAGAAAAAGGCAGGTCTACTTGAATAAAGCAGTGAGGAAGGAAAAATAGAGGGAGGAAAGGGAAGCTTATTGAACTGCTGCTCGGCATAAGGGCATAATCCCTTGCCAACTCTTAATGCCAGTGTCACCTGGCAGCGTGTCTGCTTGAATCTAATCTGCAAAGTGTTGGAACTAAGTCCCTACCACTTTGACAGTGCTTTACCTAGAAGGTGAAATCTTTTCCTTGGAAGACACTGATTCCTAGGGGTTTCCTTACTGTAGTCTTTATCCTTACTTGGTTTTATATTTTATTTTACTTTTCACTGTGATAAAATGTATGTACCATTTTGGCCATTTTTAAGTATACAATTCATGGCATTAATTACATTCAAATTGTATGCAACAATCACCACTATCTATGCCAGAATTTTTCATCATCCCAAACTGAAACTCTCCACCCATTAAACAGTGATTCTCCATTTCTTCCTTTCCCTTGTCCCCGGTAACCACTATTCTACTTCTGTCTTCTGAATTTGACTATTCCAGGTATCATATAAGTGGAATCATACAGTATTTGTCTTTTTGTTCCTGGCTTATTTCACTTAACATATTGATTTCAAGGTTCATACTTGTAATATATGGAAGAATTACATTGTTTTTAAGGCTGAATAATATTGTATGTATATACCACTTTATCTATTCATTAACAGTACACGCTTGGGTTGCATTCATCTTTTGGCCATGATGTATAATGCTGCTAGGATCGTGAGTGTACAAATATCTGTTTGAGTGCCTGCTTTCACCTTCTTTTGAGAATATACTGAGAGGTGAAACTGCTGAAGCAGAGGTAATGCTAGGTTTAACTTTTGAGGAATTACCGTACTGTTTCCACAGCAGTTGCACCATTGTACATTCCCACTAGCAACATACAAAAGTTAGTTTCTCTGCAGCCTTGCTAACACTTGTTTTCTGCTTTTGTTGTTTTTATAGTAACCATCCTAATGGGTGTGAAATGTATCTTACTTGTTTTTACTTCTGCTTAAGATTATCCTTCTCTTCACTGTATTTATTATGTTTTCCTAGAAAATCTTGCTGACTGTCAAAGGCAATTACATTCTATAAGCTGTACCATGAAAACTCTAATATATTGTTGCTTTAAGGAAAAAGAATTATCTCTTAACAATGGAAGAAAGACCAGATAAGTTCCTTAACTCATTCATTTATTCAGAAATATGTGTTGGACATCTGCCTACTCCATGGTTGGCACTGTACTTCACCAGTGAGTATGCATTTATAAATAGATAATCGTGGCCCCTGCTCTGAGGTGATTACAGTCTAACGGGAGAGAGAAACTAATACACAAATAAAATACAATACCTCTCATGGAATTTATCTGTAAACCATTGTGGCTTTAAAGACAGTGTATATAAGGCATCCAGATTGGTAAAGAAGAAGTGAAATTGTCACTATTTGCAGATGACATGGTACTGTACATAAAAAACCCTAAAGACTCCACTCCAAAACTACTAGAACTAATATCTGAATTCAGCAAAGTTGCAGGATACAAAATTAACACACAGAAATCTATTGCTTTCCTATACACTAACGATGAACTAACAGAAAGAGAAATCAGAAAAACAATTCCATTCACAATTGCATCAAAAAGAATAAAATACCTAGGAATAAGCCTAACGAAGGAAGTGAAAGACTGTACTCTGAAACCTACAAGACACTCCTAGGAGAAATTAAGGAAGACACTAACAAATGGAAATGCATCCCATGCTCTTGGCTAGGAAGAATCAATATTGTCAAAATGGCTATACTACCTAAAGCAATCTACAGATTCAACGCAATCTCTATCAAACTACCAACAGCTTTCTTCAATGAACTGGAACAAATAATTATAAAATTCATATGGAACCAGAAAAGACCCGAATAGTCAAAGCAATCCTGAGAAGGAGGAATAAAACAGGGGGAATTACGCTCCCTGACTTCAAGCTCTACTACAAAGCCACAGTAATCAAGATAATCTGGTACTGGCACAAAAACAGACCCACAGACCAGTGGAACAGAATAGAAAATCCAGACATTAACCCAAACACCTACAGTCAATTAATATTTGATAAAGGAGCCTTGGATATACAATGGGAGATGACAGCCTCTCCAGCAGCTGGTGTTGGAAAAACTGGACAGCTACATGTAAGAGAATGAAACTGGACTACTGTCTAGCACCATACACAAAGGTAAACTCAAGGTGGATCAAAGACCTGAATGTAAGTCATGAAACCATAAAACTCTTAGAAAAAAACATAGGCAAAAATCTCTTGGACATAAACATGAGCGACTTCTTCATGAACATATCCCCCCGGGCAAGGGAAACAAAAGCAAAAAGGAACAAATGGGACTATATCAAGTTGAAAAGCTTCTGTACAGCAAAGGACACCATCAGTAGAACAAAAAGACATCCTACAATATGGGAAAATATATTCATAAACGATGTATCTGATAAGGGGTTGACATCCAAAATATATAAAGAACTCACGCACCTTAACAA
>JAQQAC010026012.1:2162396-2196637 GCA_029783875.1 Phataginus tricuspis
AATATTCTTTCATTCTTAGAGATCCTTTTTTCTCTTAGTATCTCAGCTTCTTTGTATTCCTCTTCTCTAGTTTTTAATTCATTTATCGTCTCCTGCACTGTATCCAATCTGCTTTTAATACCGTCCATTGTGTTCTTCAAGGATTGGATATCTGACCTTAATTCATTCATGAGTTGTTGAATATCTTTCCGTACCTCCATGAGCATGTGAATGATTTTTATTTTCAACTCCCTTTCAGGGAGAGTCATGAGGTCAATATCATTTAAATCTTTCTCTGGAGTTGTATTCGTAGTTTTACTCTGGACCAGGTTCCTTTGGCGTTTCATATTTGTGTATGCAGCCCTCTAGTGCCCAGAAGCTCTACTCTCTGGAGCTGCTCAGCCCCGAAAGCAATGTCAGGGATTGTAGAGGAGTGGTATTGGTGCCTCGGGGTAGGAAAGGGCTGTTTCCTGGTTCCTGGCTGCTATACCTGTCTCCACAGTCTGAACTAGTGGGCTGAGCATACAGGTAGAAGCCTCTGTGCTTTGCCTTTTTTGTTGCTGTAGACAGATCCTCCCTCCGGCTGGCCCAACACCAGGGAAGGGCTTCCAGGTTTGCAAGCCCAGTGGGGCTGGCCAGGCGAAAGGTGCACTAGTCTGCCTGTCACAGAAGGGGTTCCTGGAGCCGTGCAGGCAGGCAGGGAGCTGGCACACCTGAAGATCAGAAAACTCCCAGTCTGCTGGGCCGAGTACACCCGGACAATCCTGTCCAGCTGTCCTTTCTCCCGAGCAGCAAGCTCTGTGCAGTCCTTGCCCCCTCAGCAGGCCTCCTTCCAAGGTCCTCCCTGCCAGGAAGTCTCTCAGACTGCCTGCCCCTCCCCCGTCCCAGAACAGCTGGGTATGGATCCCTGATCTCATGAGCAGGGGGAATCTTAGTCTCTCCAGGAACTCCGCCTGTCTTAGCTTTCCAAGCTCCTTATTACAAGAGTATCCTGCAAGCACCATGAAATGTAGGTTTGTGCACCCAGAGTAGATCTCCAGAGTTAGGTATTCAGCAGTCCCAGTTCTCCACTCCCTCTCAGCTCTGTTCCTGTTCCTCCTGCCGGTGAGCTGGGGTGAGGGAAGGGCTTGGATCCTGCAGGACCACAGCTTTAGTACATTCTGTGAGGGCTGCTCTTGTGTCCAGGTGTATGCAGTTTATTGTAGTCCTCTTTCCCGTTGCTCTTTCAAGAGTAGTTGTAGTAGCTTTATTTTCATATTATATACGGTTTTAGGAGGAAGCCTCTGTCTCACCTCTCATGCCGCCATATTTCAATAATAATTTTTTTAAACATCCATCACCACACACAGTGACACATTTTTTTCTTGTGATAACTTTTAAGATCTACTCTTTTATCAACTTTCAAATACATAATACAGTATTATTAATTATAGTCACCATGCTATAATCATTACATCCCCAGGACTTAATCAACTGAAAGATATACCTTTAGACTGTACCCATTTTACCTACCTCCCACTTAATAATTTTGATCTACAGCCATCATACAAAGTACTCAATTATTTCTAGTCACCGAGAAGGTAAGAGTTGACACCTGTTTTTTTAGAAACTAACACAAATTATTCTTTTATAAAGTCATCTTAAGTTTACGGTCTTTGCCTGGCATTCCAAGGTGTTGGTTAACTGTTTGAATGAATTAATGATGTTGGCTTTATTTCTCCAAAAATAAATCCTCCTCCTAGATTTTTCAGAATTGCCCTAATTTCATATAATCAATGATTATTGTCTCTGATGTATTTGCTAAATATTGTCTTCATTATTAAACATGATTCTGCTACAGGGCATTTGCGTTTGCTGTGTTTCCATCAAACTCTTTCTTCAGGTGCCTGGATGATTTACTTCCTCGCCTTTAACTTTTTGGTTAAATAATACTGTTGTATGTACTAGGACCTTCTCTGCCTATCGTGTTTGAAATTGCAATCCTAATTAATCTGAGTACATCCAAACCTTTTAGCTTTATTTTTCCCCTTAATATTTGTCACTTTTTAATATACTATGAAATTTACTCATTTGGATTTTTAAAAAATCACCTGTGTTATTTCACAAGAGCAATTATTTTTCTTAATGTATCTCTAGTGCCCATAATAGTCCTGAAACATTATGGGTGC
Source organism: Phataginus tricuspis (assembly GCA_029783875.1). Taxonomy (NCBI): domain Eukaryota; kingdom Metazoa; phylum Chordata; class Mammalia; order Pholidota; family Manidae; genus Phataginus; species Phataginus tricuspis. The sequence goes on from JAQQAC010026012.1 coordinate 2,164,544, forward strand.
TCAATAAATATTTGTTGAAGAAATGAGTACACATTCCTGAAAGTGCTTTCTTTGGTTTTTCAAAAATTAGAAAGACTATATAACCCATTATGTCCTGTTTAGTCTCTTGAGACTTTAAATAAGACTTCCACTGATTGTGGCTTTAATAATCATATAATCTCTAGATTAAATGATTATTATTGTCAAATATAAATAGCTTAGTAGAGGGTTCTTTTGTGTTGGAGGAATTACTTTCAGATTTATTTCTTTTATTGTATTTACTGCCATGTGCATTTACCATGCACATCTAAATCTTTCAGTTTCACAAAATATGGATCACTTCTCAATCTTTGACACAGCTATTCACTAATATTGTATAAATTCTTATTCATTTTCAGTAGAGTAGTAATCTTTACTGACATGATTTGTCCAAAAAATATGGTTGAGCAATTGTATATAAATTTCAGAACATTCATTTTGCAGAAGAACCTTTATTATTAGATGTGAAATTCGTAAAAATTGTTTACTTACCCTGGAGGAAAAAATAAATGATACAATCATTTCATAGTAGACATATGAAGTGAATTCATTGTTTATTCAAAGACTGATTATCCAAATTGTGAATTGTTTTTTAAAATGGAACCTCTCTGTCTTATTCCGATGACCTGTCTTTATGTGTTTGCTAGCATTTCAAAGGTTAACAGAGAGTGGTAGTAAAACTTAAATCAGTCTTACAACTTCTTAGAACTGAGGTTTGTGATTGCTAAATTAGAAGATAAGGATCAGAATTAGAGGATTTTGTTGTAACCTGTGTATTTCAAATTTTCAATTATATTGTAATCTTATGGTTGCTAGAAATCCTTGCTGTGCTCTCTCCTTAATTCCATAACAAAATTTGCCCTTTATGTATACTCTAGTAGATGGAGTACTCTGCTTTTATCCTATGTGTTGTGCTGAATGTTGTTTGCCCAGTAAGTGATGTTGATCTGTATAAATCAGGGAACAAGTTTATTCCAGATCTCCCTAAAGCACCCACATAGGTGAAATCATTAAGCAGTCAACATCAAGAAACTATTAATTTCCCATTCTAGTCAGAAAAGGAAAGAGCACCAACTTCTTTCCCTTGTTCCCATCACTGTTTCCAAGGCTAGATAATATTAACCTCAAGAGGATTTCCTTTATAGACCTGGCTGATGGTGATATATTATTGGGAAAGCTTGGACCATGATTTGACTTCATCAGGGTGCCTGTAAGTGATCAATATGGATCTTAGGCATGATTCAAATATTCAAAATTAATAGACCTACTTCATACTTGGAGTTCATACTATACCTTGCTCTCCGTTATTTTTCCAAACAGACATTTTCAAACAGAACTCTAGAAATTCCACAGAACAACTGTTGCTGCTTTTTAAGAACAGATGTTGTTTATGCTTAACATCGAAGTATACCTGTTGGCATCTGTCCTCTTCTCTTTTGAGACCATACGGGTCGTTTTTCCCTGGAATATTTTCATGCTACTCAGAATATGTTGCTGTGAACTCTTAAGACTGTGCTCAAGAATATATGCATATAGGTGCTGCATAGTTAACAAATAATCCATTTGGAGAAGTCACTTGATCATTCAGCTAAGCACACGCCCCGCCTCCACTTAAATCAAATTTATAACAGTGCTCCCCCTTTTTCTAACTCTGCCATCTCCCTTTTTGCCTTTTGGGTCTGTGGCCACTGGGTTGTCTTTTTTGTTTTTTTCCACTATTACAATTGAGATTTCCAGAATGAGAGGCTACTGATGCTGATCAAAATAGGAGGTGCTAGTCTCTCTTACTTCAGCTTCATTTGCAGTGGGGATGAGAGTCTGAGAGGGGATTGTGGGAAAAAGTGAAGTTCCTGTGACCAGGATCCTCGCCAGAACCATAACTATTCAATGATGTAATTGGCCTACTGCTAGGCTACTGGCCTTGAGCTGTTGAGTGAGTCATTATATAAAGAGCTCTGCTCTGGGCAGAGGCAGAGACAAGGAGGATTACAGACCTGTAGACTGTTGGATGCAGACTTAATTCTAGTGCTGGGCCTAATTACTGGGAGAACAAAGCTGGTTAATAAACCCTTTTACCCCAAGAACGTTCCTTTGTCATTCCTCGGTCCCTGAATCCCTGGTGAAACCCATTGGCAAGACAGGGATCAAAGGCTTTCCTTCTGAGGACACATAAAGAAGTTGGAAAGTAAGATTTTAAAAAGTAGTCTTCTAAATTTTCAAGTGACTGTGATTAAAAGGAAGGTGATATGGATAATGACAGGATTGTTAGGAGATGTCATTGTGGCTATTGTTCAGGACATTTTCCTGCCATACTTAACTTCCTTGGGAAAAGGAAATGCAGGTCAACTCCCAAGCAGCATTTCAAAAGTCCAGAATGAGAACTGCTAGCAAATCTCTATGAGGGTTTTGACTCTGCTTTCCTCTCTTTACTGTATTTCCTCTATAGCATCTGTTTTTGCCTTAACCACTGGGGTGTTTTTTTGCTCACATAAGAGGCTCCCCTTCCTATGTTTTTAGCCCACAAAAAAGTCTCTTTTTAAAGAAATATATTCATTTTGCTAATCTTTGAATTTTTTTACCCTTTTTTTTCTCATTCTTTGTTCCACCCTCTTATCTTCACCCATCTTCCTAGACATGAATTGGCCTGTATTTTTTATTTTGTCCTTTAATCCAAATAACAAATAAATCACAATTTTCTTGGGGTGAGGGATAGAAGACGTGAGTCCATCATCATAAAGACATCTTAAGTTTGTGTCACAAATACATCTTACCTTTTGTTTACACTAAGAAATGTAAGGAAACACTGAAGTGTACTACAACCTCTATCTTCCACTTCTTTCAAGATTTTGACTCTTAGCATATAGTGAGCCTACCTCTGTTATTGAAGCTCTGTGTTACATGATTGTCAGATAAAAACCATGGTAATAGGTTTTGTTTTGTTTTTAATCTGGGTGGAGAACTTATTTTAAAGAGTGCTTGTATTTGGAATTAAACATGCTTAGTGTAAATATCAAGTGTGCCACATCCTTTGGCAAAAAACAACCTTTCCGAGATTGTTTTCTTATCTGCAAATGCAAAATGGAGATGATAAGACCTACTTCATAAGAGATGTTATATTTTATTAAATAAGAAAATATGTAAAAATACCCAGCATAGTTTGGTCCTTTGATACCCATATTAATGTATTATAGGGGAGGAAAAATTAATATTTCCTCTATCATTCCGAGTTCTTAGCTGAGACCCATGTAATAAAAGATAGATTAACAAGAGAAAACCAAACAGACGTTTATTAATATGTATACCTCTTGTGTGCAGGAGAGATACCCAGGGAAAAATGAGTATCTCCCTTAAGTGGTTTAGAATTTAGACTTAAATACCCTCATAATAGGGAGAGGGGGAGAGGGTGATGTTGGCCTCTTAGGGGAGAGTAAATGGTTTTTCGAAAGATGAATGAGCTGTTGGAAGAATAGATAGATGGGAGGTATGATAATCTGTGACAAAGTTAGTCTGGGTGGTGGTGATTTATAGTCTTAGTTCTTGTACTAAGAGTCAATCCTCTTTGGGTAATGAAACTCCCTAGGAGGGGATTTAAGTCAATTGAGTTCTGTCTTCAGGCAGTTAATGGAAGTTCAGAGAAAGCCTCTCCCTGCATTTGCTGTTTTTCAAGTGCCTACAGCTCAAGATAATAGCCAAAACAGCATTATTTTTAGGGTGTCATGTTCTGAACTACTAGTCATATTTTGGGGTGGCATATTTTGCCACCCTTCAGGATCAAGAGGATAAATACTCTTGAGAAAGAAGATACATTTTTAATAGCCAAAGTTATTAAATATATTTTGAATCTCAAAGAGATTAAATTTGAACTATCTGAAAAACTTTCCTATTTTGAGTAACTCATACTCTGAAAGTTATTTGGAGTTCTTTAATATTTTAATTTTCTGTTCCTTTATATGTATTGGCTTTCATTTCAAAAACTTTTTAGTCCTGTTGGTAATTTATGCAACCATACTTGGAAATCAGTAAACTGAAGAGGATTTGAGGGGTGGGGGAATTGCCCCTATATCTACTGTACATGCATATCTAGAATTTAGATCAAAATTGTTTTTCCTTTGCAAAAATACAGCATTGATATATTTTTTGCTTCTATTTACGTGTCTGCTGGAACATGCTATTTTAAAGTTTTGTTGTCTTTATTTCTACATCATTTGAAAGTTGGTTACGTACTCTCTTCCTAGGGCCTTATAAATGCAGTTTTAACCACAAAGATATATATGCTTATTAGGTGACTCATCTAAATTCTGTATGGGTCGTGTCTCTGTATCTTAACAGTGCTTAAAAAAAAAACCACACAACTATATTGATACTTACGGTTTATAAATATACAGTTTAAGAAGTATGTTAAAGGACCATGGTCCCACTTCTGTGTGAATTATATTGCCTATAAAGCATCATTGCACATTTATATGAATTCACATTTGCCAAATTACACCAAGGGAAATTTAGTTTAACATAATCATTTCATAATGTAATCTATTCAATATGATTGTGTTTTCTCTTGATGCAGTTTGGTAAACGCATTTGTATACTACAAAGCAGTGTTCCACAGAATATGCACTTTTATACCTTTAGTTTTTCAGCACCCTTCAGTGGGTGTATGTATGTGGTGTACGGAGAACGTGGATGAGGTGCATGTTCTCTCTTAACCTCATTATGGGTAACAGAATTTCTTTGCTTTGCCACCACTTACTAGGTCCCTGTTTTGCTAATGGGTTTTAGCCCTAGGCAAATTCACTATGGATTCAGTGAGACCGAGGAATGACAATGGAATATTCTTGGGGTAAAAGAGTTTATTACCCAGTTTTGTTCTCCCGGTAATAGGTCCAGCACTAGAATTAAGTCTGCATCAGTATGCAGGTCTGTAATCCTCCTTGTCTCTGTCTCTGCCCAGAGCACTGGGCAGAGCTCTTTGTATAGTGACTCAGTCAGTAAAAGCTCATTGCCAATGGGTAAGGGAGCAGTAGCAGAGCAGTAGGCCAGTTACATCAAGTAGCTTAGGTTCAGGTGAGGATCCCTGGCCATAGGAACTTCAGTTTTCTCTACAGTCCCATAGTGCAAAAGCAGCTCCAAGTTGACTATTGGCTAATTATAGAGCACAAAAGTACCTGTGATAAGAGCTGTAATGGGAGATTGACATTTTTAACACAAAGATGCCCCTCCCCCCCCTTTTCCAGTTTCTTTAAAACAATTTTAATGGTGGTTTTAGAAGGAAAGTATACTGTAATCTTTGTGAGATACAAGACTTTGTAGTGGGGTTGTGATGATTAAACCTAATGCTGAAATCCTGGACACGTAAAGCTAATGTTTTAGGCTCTGTCTTTTATTATGAAATGGAAGTTCTATTGATTGTTGAGTAATTAATAAACTGAAAGTGCATGCTTATTGCTTAACACTGATTTGTAGTATTTTGTCCACGTATCTTATCTTCAAATAACAGGAAGGACTTATTTTTGGTAAATAATGAAGTTTTCTGGATTCTCTTAACTGATTAAGGGCACTGTGGATAAAGTGAAGGTTCCTGTGGCCAGGATTCTCACCTGGCCCTGGTTGGCTAGCTCACTACACATGTATGGGGAATATGTTGTTACTGACTCTATTATAAAGAGCTCTGCCCAGTGCTCTGGGTGACACGGTGGCACGGCTGTAGGGCTACACAGCTGCAGGAGAGCAGAGCAGAGGCTGGAGTGGTGGCAGCACCAAGGACAGACACTGAGACAGCTGTAGGTATAGAGAGGCCCAAAGGCAGAGACTGGCTTGCTGCATGCAGACTTGCTCTTAAGTGGATAGGATTCTAGTGATTGACCTGCCACCAGGTCAGTAAAGTTGGGTATAAACTCTTTCACCCCAGGAACGTTCTACTGGCATTTCTTTTGTCTTATTAAATCCACAGTGAACTTGCCTGGGCTGAAACCCTTTTGGCAAGACAGTACTTAGTATGTAACTGAGTAAGGGAACTTACAATAGGAATGTGAATATCTCAAATTTCTAATCATTTTGACAAAACTTTCTTTGTAGTGTTAACCATACTAATTCAGGATAAACAAAGATATTGCTTGCTTCAAAATATTTTAACATAAATGGTGCTATATGTGTTAAAAATAAAAAGTTTCAGCTTGATAAAATTGTGGGAAATTTTTCTTCTTTCCCAACTCATAATGCTCTTTTTGATGAATGAGTCCCACCTGTATGGGTATTAACTGTCAGATTTCTTGTTTCTCACTTGGGACATTAAAACAAAAATTTACAGTTGATTTTACAATTGACCTGTTTGTTTAAAAATATATACATTTAAATAGAAAAATTTAAATCTATTGTAAATCACTGTAAACTATTTACCCTAAGCATTAACATCTCCATGACAAATAGCTAGTCTTAATTGCATGTATAATTACCTTGGTGTCTAAGAGTTGTGATGAGTATTAATCTATTTACCTATATGCTCTATAGTCATTTTCATGGTCTGATACTTGAAAGCTTTTAAAAAGACCAATATTAAATTTATTTCTCCTTGTATTTAGCAGTTCTTTGGCAATGTAGAGATGACATGAAGAGTAATAGGTGATTAGATTTTGCCACTTGGGACTGAGTAGTTAGAAATTGGAGGTTTTTCTGGAGAGAAATTGAGTGAATGGGTTTTCCTCCTCCCTAGGGGTTACTAATTAATTTGGAATCTCAGGTGTGTAGTCTAGTTTGTTTAACATATTCCTTTACTACTTATTAGAACAACTGTACTGTGTCAATAACTACTAGATAAATTCTGGGGATACATTCCTAAACAGGATAGGCAAGTTTCTTGCTTCACTGGACCTTACATTCTATTCAGGGATAGCAAAAGAAAATAGGTAAACAAGATAAATGCCAGAAAGAGGGCTTAGTGAAACTGAAATCACCAATCTTCTTGATAAAGATTTCAAAATAAAAATCATAAACATGCTCATGGAGCTGTACAAAAATACTCAGGGTCTCAGCGAGGCCTTCAAGAAAGATAGAAACTTTGAAAAATACACTATCTGAAATGGAACATACAATGGAGAGATTTAAAAGTAGTTTAGATAAGATAGAGGAGATGGTAAATGAAATAGAAATTAGAGAACAGGAAAACAAAGAAGCTAAGGCACAGAGAGAAAAAGGCATCTCTTGGAATAAAAGATAATAAGAGAGCTGTGCAACTTCTCCAAATGGAACAATATTTGCATTATAGGGGTACCAGAAGAAGGAGAGAAAAAGGGATAGAAGTCTCTTTGAGGAAATCATTGTTGAAAAGTTCCCCAATCTGGGGAAGGAAATAGTCTCTCAGATCATGGAAATGCAAAGATCTTCCAACAGAAAGAACCCTAGGGAAACAATAACAAGACATATAATAATTAAAATGGCAAAGATCAAGGACAAGGAGAGAGTACTGAAAGCAGCCAGAGACAGAAAAAGGATCACTTACAAAGGAAAGGCCATCAGGTTATCAGCAGACTTCTCATCAGAAACCTTAAAGGCCAGAAAGGAGTGGCATGTTATATTTAATGCAGTGAAACAGAAGGGCCTCCAACCAAGAATATGTGGCAAGATTACCATTTAAATTTGAATCGGGGATTAAACAATTTCCAGATAAGCAAATGTTGACTGAAGTCATCAATACCAAACCATCTCTAAAAGATATTTGAAAAGACTACTCCAGATGGAAAGGATCCTAGGGCTAAATAGCTGTCACCAGAGAAAATAAACCCACAGTAAAGGTAGTAGGCCAATTAATTACTAAGCAAGTAAAAAATTAAGTCAACTACTCACAAAGTTAGTCAAGAGATACATAAAGAGTACAGAATATGATACCTAATATATAAGGAGTGGAGGAAGAGGAAGAAGGAGGGAGGGAAGGGGGAAAAAAACCTTTTAGATTGTATTTGAAATAGAGTAATAAGTGATTTAAGGTAGACTGTTAGATTGTAAGAAGCTATCCTTGAACGTTTGGTAGCCACAAATCTAAAGCCTACAATGTCAATAAGTACATATGTATTGATAATCACCCCAAATATAAATGGATGGATTGCTCCAATCAAAAGGTATAGAGTTTAAAAATGGATTAAAAAAACAAGCCCCATCTAAATCCTGCCTGCAAGAAACTCATTTCAAACCCAAAGACATACACAGACTAAAAGTAAAGGAATGGAAAAAGATATTTCATGAAAATAATCAGGAGAAAAAGCGGGAAGAGCAGTACTTAGACAAAATAGATCTCAAAACAAAGAAAGTAAAGAGACAAAAAAAGGACATTACATAATTATAAAGGGGTCAGTCCAACAAGAGGGTATAACCATTAAAAATATCTATGCACTCAATATAGGAGCACGTAAATATGTGAAACAAATACTAACAGAATTAAAGGGTGAAATAGAATGCAATGCATTCATCTTATTAGACTTTAACACACCAATCACTCGAAAAGATCAACCAGAGAGAAAATAAGTAAGGAGACAGAGGCACTGAAAACCACAGTAGAACAGATGAACCTAATAGACAACTACAGAAGACTCTACCCAAAAAAAACGCATTCAGCATCCACAGATAAAGAGCCTCAGTAAATTTAAGAAGATTGAAATTGTACCAACCAGCTTCTCAGGCCACAAAGGCATGAAACTAGAAATAAATTATGCAAAGAGAACAAAAAAGCCCCCAAACACATAGAGGCTTAACAACATGTTCCTAAGTAATTGATGGATCAATGACCAAATAAAAACAGATTAAGCAATATATGGAGACAAATGAAAAAACAATTCAACAACCCAAAATCTGTGGGATACAGTGGAGGCAGTTCTAAGAGGAAACTATATTGCAATACAGGCTTACCTCAAGAAACAAGAAAAATCCCAAATGAACTGTTTATACTCACAGTTAAAGAAACTAGAAAAAGAAGAATAAAGGAGGCCCAAAGTCAGCAGAAGGAGGGACATAATAAAGATCAGAGCCGATATAAATAAAATTGAGAAGAATAAATAGAATCAGTGACACCAGGAGCTTGTTATTAGAGAGAAAAAAAATAGATAAAACCTCTAGCCAGACTTACCAAGAAAAAAAGAGAGCATAAACAGACTTAGAAATGAAAAAGGAAAAATCACTACAGACACCACAGAAATAAAAAGAATTGTTAGAGAATACTAAGAAAAATATGCCAACAAACTGGGTAACCTAGAAGAAATGTACAACTTTCTAGAAAAATACAACCTTCTAAAACTGACCCAGGAAGAAACATAAAATTGAACAGACCAATTACCAGCAATGAAATTGAACTGGTAATCAAAAAACTACCTAAGACAAAACCTCTGGCCCAGATGGCCTCATGGCTGAATTTCGTCAAACATTTAGAGAAGAGCTAATACCCATCCTCCTTAAAGAATGCCAAAAAGTGGAAGAGGAGAGAATACTTAAAAGCTCATTTTAAGAGGCCAGTATCATTCTAATACCAAATCCAGAAATATACCACAAAAAAAATTATAGACCAATATCTCTGATGAACATAGATGCAAAAATACTCAATAAAATATGAACAAATTGAACTCAAAAATACATCAGAAAGATCATCCATCATGATCAAGTAGGATTTACTCCAGGGATGCAAGGATGGTGCAATATTTGAAAATCGATCAACATCATACATTACATCAACAAAAAGAAGGACAAAAACCTCATGATCATCTCCATGGATGCTGAAAAAGCATTTGACAAAATTCAACATCCATTCATGATAAAAACTCTCACTCAACAAAATGGGTATATAGGGCAAGTACCTCAACATAATAAAGGCCACATGTGACAAATCCAGGGCCAACATCATACTTAACAGTGAAAAACTGAAATCTTTTCCTCTAAGATCATGAACAACACAAGGATGCCCACTCTCCCCACTTTTATTCAAGATAGTACTGGAGGACCTAGCTATGGCAATCAGACAACACAAAGAAATAAAAGGCATCCAGATTGGCAAGGAAGAAGTTAAACAGTCATTGTTTGCGTATGATATGATATTGTACATAGAAAACTTTAAACATGCCACCAAAATCTAGAACTAATAACTGAATTCAGCAAAGTTACAGGATATAAAATGAATACACAGAAATCTGTTGCATTTCTATACACTAACGATGAACTAGCAGAAAGAGAAATCAGCAAAACAATTCTATTTACAATTGCGTCCAAAAGAATAAATGACCTGGGAATAAACCTAACCAAGGAGGTGATAGACCTATACCCTGAAAACTATAAGATACTCGTGAGCGAAATTAAAGAAGGCACCAATAAATGGAAATTCAACCCATGCTCATGGAGAGGAAGAATTAATATTGTCAAAATGGCCATCCTGCCTAAAGTAATCTACAGATTCAATGCAATCCCTATCAAAATACCAACAGTATTATTCAGTGAAGTAGAACAAATCGTTTTAAAATTCATATGGAACCACAAAAGACCCTGAATAGCCAAAGCTATTCTGAGAAGGAAGAACAAAGCTGGGGGAATTATGCTCCCTAACTTCAAGCTCTACTACAAAGCCACAGTAATCAAAACAACTTGTTACTGGCACAAGAACAGACCTATAGATCAATGGGATAGAATAGAGGACCCAAATATAAACCCACACATATAGCAAATTAATATATGATAAAGGAGCCTTGGATATACAATTTGGAAAAGACAGCCTCAGCCTCTCCAACAAATGATGTTGGGAAAACTGGACAGCTAATGTAAGAGAATGAAACTTGGTGATTGTCTAACTGTGTACACAAAAGTAAACCCAAAAGGGATTACAGACATGAATGTAAGTCAAGAGTCCTAAAACTCATAGAAGAAATAGGCAAAAATCTCTTTAATATAAACATGAGCAACTTTTTCCTGAACACATCTCCTTGGGCAAGGGAAACAAAAGCACAAATGAACAACTGGGACTACATCAGTCTAAAAAGTTTCTAAAAAGCAAAGGACACCATCAGCAGAACAAAAAGGCATTCTATAGTATGGGAAAATATATTCATAAATGACTCATCCAGTAAGGGACTAACATCCAAAATATATAAAGAGCTCACACTTCTCAACACTCAAAACCAAATAACTAGATTAAGAAATGGGCAGAGGATCCGAACAGTCACTTCTCCAATAAAGAAATTTGAATGGCTAACAGGCACATGAATAGATGCTCCACATTGCTAATCATCAGGGAAATGCATATTAAAACCACAATGAGATACCGCCTCACACCAGTTAGGATGGCCAACACCAAACAGACAAGAAACAACAAATGCTGGTGAATTTGCTGATAAAGAGGAATCCTCCTACACTGTTTGAAACCCTCCTACAGTATTTGAAAGTCCAGCTTCATTCAAAGCCCAGAGGCCAGGTGGGAATGTAAATTAGTTCAACCACTGTGGAAAGCAATATGGAGGTTCCACAAAAAACTAAAAATAGAAATACTATTTGACCCAGTAATTCCATTCCTGGGAATTTACCAGAAGAAAACAAAAGGACATATGCAGCCCTATGTTTATCACAGCATTATTTACAATAGCCAAAATATGGAAGCAACTTAAGTGTCCATCAGTAGATGAATGGATAAAGTGGTACATATACAGAGTGGAATTTTACTCAGCCATAAAAAGAAAAATCCTACTATTTGCAATGGTTTGGATTGAGCTAGTGGGTATTATGCTCAGTGAAATAAGCCAGGCAGGGAAAGACAAATACCAAATGATTTCACTCATTTGTGTAGTATAAAAACAAAGTAAAACTGAAGGAACAAAATAGCAGCTGTCTCTCAGACTCTGAGAAAGTACTAGTGGTTTCCAAAGGGAAGGGGTTTGAGAAGAGGATTGAGTGCCACTGTAATTGGCAATCACAATATTGGTAGGTTATGGGGGGAGTTACTACACTGATAGACAGTGACTGTGCAGTTGGGGAGGTGGGTGAGGACTCCATAATATGGATGAATGTTATAAGCACAGTGTTGTTCATATGAAAACTTGTAAGATGGTGTATCAGTGATACTTCAAAAACAGTAAAAGCAACATAACATATTTGAAAAGGAACCAAACTAAATTTTTAGAACTGAAAATTGATTAAGAAGGTAAGTCTTCTAATTCAGTCTGTTTGTTAGTTTATATCAAATGAGCCATGTATATAAAACAACTAGTTGAAGGCCTTGGAGAGCAACCAATGTAACCTGAACGAGAAGGGTATTTATCCTGGAGAAAAGGAAAGTTCAGGAAATGATACCGTATTATTCTGATTTTTTTTTCTTGAGGGAATTTTCCAATTCTCACTGCTGGATAGAGCTCAATCAGAAAGTTGCAGTTTTCTGGGCTAAGTGCCCAACGAAGCTGAGAGCTGAAGTCAAAGCCAGGGGACTACAGAGAATTGATATTCTACACATAATATCTCCATATAAACTCTCCTTCAAGTTTGGTAGTTTAATAACTACCAGGTCCAGAGCAGGACTCCACATTATAGATGCAAATAATGTTGACTTTGAGGCCGAAGAGTTGAGCAGAAATTTCAGCAACCTTGGGGGATACAGATTAATGTCCATCAAACACTGGTTAAGTGGCAAACTTAATTATCTAAAAATATATATACCTCTGGGATGTATTCACCTGTGTATAGTTACTTTTTTTTTAAGAGCTAAAGATGAAAGAGAATCTATTTAAAGAAATACAATATTAGGTCAGATGCTGTGATCTTTTATGTTATAAAATATAGAAAAGTTAGGCCATGTCCCAAATGCAAATATTGCTTGATTTTTACAGATTAAACAATGAAAATAATACAGTTTACTAACTCTTCGTTTGCCCTGACTGTTGTAGGAGGTAAGAAGTACTCAGAGGTGGAGGATAACCTTATGTTGGCTGTACATCATTCTTAAGTCATTGCATTGCTTTTGTCTAACTAAAAATCTCCAATTTATGTTTGCTTTCATTTACAACCAGGTTTTAAATGCGTAGGTAAATTTGCTGTAAGTATGAAAATGTCCTCAGGATTGACCAACACAGTTATGTATGACCCAATGCATTCAGCATCCACAGGAACATACAGCACTCAGGAGCGTGTTTTTTATAGGTCAGTGAATTTTCTAAGTGCTGTTCCTGAGATTTATTTTTAAAGTACCTTCTTAAGTATGCTTGTCTAAATCAGTAAGTCTGTTGCACTAGAAAGTTTCCAGCCAGTACCTAAAGCAAAACGGTAAACAAAGTGTTGCTCTCTCAAGTGATAGTCTGTGATTCACTTACTGTTTACAATAATTATACTACAAAAGTCATTCCTGTTTTCTTCTTAGTGGAAGTTACTAATTTGTTGGGTATTTTTATGAGATTGATTTTATTAGGTCTTAAGATCTTGAATTTTCTTAGATTTCTTTTTACACAAACATACTCTCTCTCTCTCTCTCTCACTACGGCTTTTTAGAAAGTTAGTGTTTCTTCCATCAGAATTTATCTTTATTTTGCCATGTTTCAAGTACCTTATATTGATGTTTTCAATGAAATTACCTAAGTATATTATTTTCTTAACTTCTTCCCCAAAATCTAATCTCCTGGCTGGCATTTAGAAATTTGCATAAAACCTTACCACTCAAACTGTGGTCTTTGGAATAGCAGTCGTGGCCATCACCTAGAAGCTTATTAGAAATCCAGAATCTTGGACCCCACCCCATAGTTACTGACTCATAATCTGTATTTTAATAAACTCAGGTGATTCCTATGCACATTAAAGTTTGAGGAGATTTAAAAGCCTGTGTGCTAATGCTTATGTTTAATTCACCTAACCCTTAAAGGGAAAAAGCTTTACATTTTAGAAAATACACAAAGCACAATCAAACCAAGGTATTTTAAAAGCTTTCAAGGAATATCTCAGAGGCTGATATAATCTGTACATTTTAGAAAATATTTATTTTGCTACTAGTAGTTTTCCATGTCATTTGTTAATCCCTTTCCCTTTCTTTTTGCTTATCTAATCCAGTCTCACATCTTTAGCTCTAGTTCTTTGCTGTAGACCTTTTAAACCAGTATCAGCCCTTAACTTCACCTGGGCTTTAATGTCTCTGACATTCCTTATGCCCCAAGTAGAGTATATTATCATCCTTTTCAAACTATGCTTTCTTTCCCAACTTCCTTTCTTTAATTGTCTCTGTTTTAGGCCTTAAGTCATATTCTCTGAGTCTTTCACAACTCTTCTTGAATGCAGTGATTTCTCCTTTACTACTGCAATCCCTTTTATCCCTTCTGTAAGAACTGGAGATAGAATTCATGTCTTCAACACTATTCCCTATTTCCACATTAATTCTATAAAGTGTCTGACAGAAAGTGGTCTTTGAAGTGCATCTTTAAAAATCTCTAAATCATTAAGTTGAAAATAGTATGCCAGCAAGTACACCTTGCCAGTTGGGTAATTGTGAATATCAATTTTTAAGTTTGTGTTTTACAGTTAAGAAGGTTTCCATGTTATTTATTTATTTAATTCTATTTTTTAAACTTATTAATAGGCTATTGTTTTATTTTCATTTTTTTATTAAGGTATCATTGATATACACTTTTATGAAGGTTTTGCAAGATCGAGTCTCCCCCCCATACCCCATTGCAGTCACCGTCCATCAGTGTAGTAAGATGCCGCAGATTCCCCACTTGTCTTCTCTGTGCTGCACTGTCTTCCCTGTGACCCCACACACACCATGTGCACCAATCATGATACCCCACAATCCCTTTCTCCCTCCCTCCCTACCTGCCCTCCTCCGCCCCTCCCCTTTGGTAACCACTAGTCCCTTCTTTGAGTCTGTCTGTGTCCAGGTCATTTAGTAACCAACTTTAAAAAATTTTTGACTCATCAAAAAAACTAAATTTAAAACCCTAACAATACAATGGGTATTATAAAACAAGTAATTAGCACCCGCACCCTTAGGTTTGTAAGAAGAGGAATTAACATTACTTTCATTTACTTAGCAAAAAATGGAAAGGTAGTTATTTCTTAAGACTGAATTAGATTATACAACTGGAAACTAATGAATAGTAACCTTAAAAACAGTTTTAGAATGAAGAACGTTGATGATCACAATTGCCTTATTTTATAGTAAAGGAAACTGAGATAGCAGTTAAATGTTTTGTTTCTATTTCATGACAGAATAATATGCAGAGCACATCTCAGCTTTTGATTTTTAGTCTAAAATACAGAAGCTTGAAATTGGACAATTTCCAAATTATAATCATTTCCAATTTGATACAAAAGGCTAGCACTTGTATTAAATGACATTTGGCATCAGACTGTGAATGTGAGTAGTTCAAATACAAAAGACTTCATGTTCTAAAAAATGATCCAGAGACTAGGATGGATGTACTTGGTAGTTTGTGGGTTAATGGGTTGTTGGGGACATTTAGAATTGCATATTTGAAAGCATGTAAGATATTGCTGTTTCACTCTGTGCATTTTTTTCAACTTTTTCTTTAGGAGGCATGGCATTTTACCTTTTATAGCTTTTGTATGCTTCAGCTGTATAGCACAGTGGAAATGTACTCAATTTTGCTCTTGGGAAAATACTCCCCTGTTTTCTGGGTTTTAACTACTGAAACAATTTTAATGATTTTATTCTCAGTTCTTTTTGTTGAAGAATAGCCAAATAATCCTACTATTTTAAAGATATTTAATACACTAGTCACTGAGAATCAAAATTAATGGTTGTGAAACATTAGTTTTCATAGTTTATCCTTTTGACAAGCAAGTCGGTCATTTGGTGAGTGAGTGAGTGGGTGGGTTGGAGTGTTCCCACATGAGCCTGGAACACTGAAGAGGAAAGAAGCCTCACCCTTAACTGGGGCTTGTTGACATGAGCCCAGATGAAAACAGCCCAAGTCACAGAACTCCTGCTCAGCAGCGTCACCCAGGCCCTCCCCACCCTGCCTCCAAGCATATGGAAGGCCAGGCAGGGAGAGATGCCCAGTGAGCAGGGATGCAGCAGTCTAGTCTCCAGTATAACAGGGGAAATATTTTGTTTTAATTCAAATGAGCATAATCCTGATAATCTCACTATATTAATTTGGGGAATAGGAAAAATAGATGAAAAACTAGATAAAAAAATGTTTTTGTTAAGCTAATTTTCCTAAAATGCTAAAATGTTTGGTAGGGACAGTGAGGAGAAGAGAGGTGCTGGATCTGAATACCTTTGGATTTACTGTATATAGGCTATTTCTCATAATCTGTTGGTTATCTTTTGAACCAAGTTCCTGTCTCCAAACATCTCCATGTAATCTCTGGGTTAAATTTTGTTGTCATTATGAGATTCAGATTTTCATTTCCTTTTGACAAAGAAATCTGTTTTAGTGGTTGTTTTACAAATCTTTCTTGCCTTATCCTTTTCTGGATGGGCTATCTGTAAAGGAGAAAATTTGAAATCCAAATTTAATGTAACTTTATTGACTCTTAAATGGTTTTAAAAAATCCAAAATAGTTAATGCACTGAAAATTAAGAGAAAGAGCATTTTAGAACTTTAGACCATAGAATAAACTTTAAAATTAAATTATAGTTTTAAAAGATTCAGAAAAGATTAATTAAAAACGGAAAGAAAAGTGTTGCTGCCTCATAAATTTTGAATGGTTGATTGCTTAGAAAAAGGGCATAGGATTGAATCAAAAGCTGTTGAACTTGATTTACATCTGTTTTGATTCAGTTATGAAGTTAGTTGAAGCTGAAGTTCAGGAGGAAAAAACAATGTTTACACAGTCTTGAAATTGGATAGAAACTTAGTATTCATATGAGCTGGGGTTTATGTGCAGTTACTTTTACAAAGTTAAAAAAAATGTTTGTAATACAATGTTCATGAACAAGAAACTTAAGGGTTTTTTTCTCTTAATGAAATAGCATTATAAATTTAAGTGCTTACATTATCACTGACCTATTTAATCAAATATGCTTTGGGGTGCATATTCTGGGTTTGTGCTAGAATAAAAATAGTCAATTTTTATAATTTCTTTTTGTTTAATACTTTGTCTTGAACTTTGCTTGATTTGGCATTCATAGGCACTGTCAGATATGTAACTGTTTTTTAGCAGCTTAGTGTAGCCTTTTCTGTTTTTTAATAATACAATTCTTAATATGTGGCTAAGAAAAATGTTTGCTTATGCCACCATAGTTTCCAAATTTTTGTGGTTCACTTATTGATTCAAAAAAAATTTATTGAATGCCAGCCATCTCAAACATTTAACTTTAGGACCTGAGTTATAATTATACATCACCATTTACTAAGATGTTTCTCTGTTAGAGGAATACATCATACAGCAAATATTTATAAGCTTTTATAAAAGGAATATTTACTTATGAACTGCAGTTGCTGTAATCTGAAAAATGACAGAATACAATTTTATTCACCAATTTGAGTATGTTTCCTGAATTAATTATAATTAATACATAATTTGATATGAGAATATAAAAGAAAAATATCCTTTCCAGGACTATCCTCCGTGTATTGATTCATGGTGAACACTGAAGTTCTATAGAGCTTCAGGTTTTTCAAATAATATTAAGAGTTAGAAGCTACATAGTACACCCTTTCAGCCAATATAAAAATCTACTCCAGGACTTCCAGGAAGATGGTGGCGTGAGCAGGGCGGCAGAAATCTCTCAAAACTATATATATCTGTGAAAATACAGCAAATACAACTATTCCTAAAAGAGAGACCTAAATACACAGGAAAGTGCACAGCGTGCAGCTACACATGAGAGGAAATGGCACCCCGCAAGGCGGAGCTATAAAGGGCCCTGCGGAACAGCGCGGTCACGTCTGCGGAATAGTGGAGCAACAGCGCCACCTACAGCATCCCCAGAGAATTTACTCCCGGTGGGTGTTTTTTTTTGTTGTTGTTTTGTTTGTTTTGTTTTCTGTTCTTTCTTCTCTTTATTATTTTTTTTTCTTTTTTTTTCTTTTTAAAGTCTTAAAGAGCCCATCTGACATACGTGACAACTACCACCCACCACTTCTATAGCCATGAAAAGACACAGGAATATGGTCCAGACTAAGATCAACCAGACAACCCCAGAGAGGGAGCATGAAGGGATGGAAATGCACAGTCTTCCTGAAAAAGAGTTCAGAATAAAAGTAATAACCATGCTGACAGATCTACAGAGAAATGTGCAAGAGCTGAGGGAGGAAGTGAGGGAAGTGAGGAAAGACAATGCAGAAATCAGACAAGCGATCGACAGGCTTAACAGCAGACTGGATGCGATTGACAAGCGATCGACAGGCTTAACAGCAGAGTGGATGAGATGCAAGAGACTGTTAATGGAATAGAAATCAGAGAACAGGAATACAGAGAAGCTGAGGCAGAGAGAGATTAAAGGATCTCTAGTAATGAAAGAATACTAAGAGAACTGTGTGACCAATCCAAACGGAACAATATTCAATTATAGGAGTACCAGAGGAAGAAGAGAGAGAAAAAGGGATAGAAAGTGTCTTTGAAGAAAGAATTGCTGAAAAATTTCCCACGCTGGGAAGGAAATAGTCTCGCAGTCCACGGAAGCCCAGAGATCTCCCAACACAAGGGACCCAAGGAAGACAACACCAAGACACATAATAATTAAGATGGCAAAGGTCAAAGATAAGGACAGAGTATTAAAGGCAGCTAGAGAGAGAAAAAAGATCACCTACAAAGGAAAACCCATCAGACTATCATCAGACTTCTCAACAGAAACCTTACAGGCCAGAAGAGAATGCCATGATATATTTAACGTGATGAAACAGAAGATCCTGAAACCAAGAATATTGTATCCAGCACGATTATCATTTAAATATGACAGAGGGATTAAACAATTTCCAGACAAACGAAAGTTGAGAGAGTTTGCCTCTCATAAACCACCACTACAGGATATCTTAAATGGACTGCTCTAGAGGGAAGCATCCCTAAGGCTAAAAAGATGTCACCAGAGAAAATAAAATCATACCAAACAAAGCAGACCATCCAAATACTAACTAAAGGCAAAGAATAAAACACCTAATATATAAAGAAAGGAGGAGGAAGAATAGGAAGGGAGAGATAAAGAAACATCAGACGGTGTTCACAATAACTTAAAAAGAAAGTTAAGTTAAATTCTTAGATAGTAAAGAAGCAACCCTTGAACCTTTGTTAACCACGAATCTAAAGCCAGCAATGGCAATAAGTACATATCTATCAATAATCACCCAAAATGTAAATGGACTAAATGCACCAATCAAAAGACACAGAGTAACAGAATGGATAAAAAAGCAAGACCAATCTATATGCTGCTTACAAGAGACTTACCACAAACCCAAAGATATACACAGACTAAAAGTGAAGGGATGGAAAAAGAATTACATGCAAACAACAAAGAGAAAGAAGCAGGTGTTGCAGTAGTTGTATCAGACAAAATAGACATCAAAACGAAGAAAGTGGCAAGAGATAAAGAAGGACATTACATAATGATAAAGGGGTCAGTCCAACAAGAAGATATAACCATCCCAACAAGAATATAACCATTATAAATATATATACACCCAACACAGGAGCGCCTGGATATGTGAAACAAATACTAACAGAAGTGAAGGAGGAAATAGACAGCAATGCATTCATTTTAGGAGACTTCAACACACCACTCACTCCAAAGGACAGATCAACCAGGCAGAGAATAAGTAAAGACACAGAGGCACTGAACAACACACTAGAACAGATGGACCTAACGGACATCTACATTACTCTGCACCCAAAAGCAGCAGGATACACGTTCTTCTCAAGTGCACATGGAACATTTTCCAGAATAGACCACATACTAGGCCACAAAAAGAACCTCAGTAAATTAAAAAATATCGAAATCCTACCAACCAAATTCTCAGATCACAAAGGTATAAAACTAGAAATAAATTTTAGAAAGAAATCAAAAAGGCTCACAAATACATGGAGACTTAACATTCTCCTAATTAATCAATGGGTTAACGACCATATCAAAACAGAAATCAAAGAATATATGGAGACTAATGACAACAACAACACAAAGCCACAACATCTGTGGGACACAGCAAAGGCAGTTCTAAGAGGAAAGTATATTGCAATCCAGGCCTATTTAAAGAAGGAAGAACATTCCCAAATGAATAGTCTAAAGACACAATTACTGAAATTGGAAAAAGAAGAACAAATGAGGCCCAAATTTACCAGAAGGAGGGACCTAATACAGATCAGAGAAGGAATAAATAAAATTGAGAAGAATAAAACAATAGAAAAAAATCAATAAAACCAAGAGCTGGTTCTTTGAGAAAACAAACAAAATAGATAAACCCCTAGCCAGAAAAAGAGTATCTACACACATAAACAGAATCAGAAATTAGAAAGGAAAAATCACGATGGACCCCACAGAAATACAAAGAATTATTAGAGAATACTATGAAAATCTATATGCTAACAAGCTGGAAAGCCTAGAAGAAATGGACAACTTCTTAGAAAAATACAGCCTTCCAAGACTGACCAAGCAAGAAACAGAAAAACTAAAGAGACCAATCACCAGCAACGAAATTGAACCGGTAATCAAAAAACTACCAAAGAACAAAACCCCTGGACCTGACGGATTCACCTCTGAATTCTACCAGCCATGAAGAGAAGAAATAACACCCATTCTCCTTAAAGTCTTTCAAAAAATAGAACAGGAGGGAATACTTCCAAGCTCATTCTATGAAGCCAGCATCACTCTAATACCAAAACCAGGCAAAGACCTCACCAAAAAAGAAAATTACAGACCAATATCCCTGATGAACGTAGATGCAAAAATACTCAGCAAAATCTTTGCAAACCGAATTCAAAAATACATCAAGAGGATCATACACCATGATCAAGTGGGATTCATCCCAGGGATGCAAGGATGGTACAACATTTGAAAATCCATCAACATCATCCACCACATAAACAGAAAGAAGGACAAAAACCACACGATCATCTCCATAGATGCTGAAAAAGTATTTGACAAAGTTCAGCATCCATTCATGATTAAAACTCTCAACAAAATGGGTATAGACGGCAAGTACCTCAACATCATAAAGGCTATATATGACAAACACACAGCTAACATCATACTTAACAGCGAGAACCTGAAAGCTTTTCATGTAAGATTGGGAACAAGACAGGGATTGCTACTCTGTCCACTGTTATTCAACATAGTACTCGAGGTCCTAGCCATGGCAATCAGACAAAACAAAGACATATAAGGCCTTCAGATTGGTAAAGAAGAAGTCAAATTGTCACTATTTGCACATAACATGATATTGTACATAAAAATCCCTAAAGACGCCACTCCAAAACTAGTAGAACTAATATCTGAATTCAGCAAAGTTGTAGGATACAAAATTAACACAGAAATCTGTTGCTTTCCTATACACCAACGATGATCTAACAGAAAGAGAAATCAGAAAAACAATTCCATTCACAATTGCATCAATAAGAATAAAATACCTAGGAATAAACCTAACAAAGGAAGTGAAAGATCAGTACTCTGAAACCTACAAGACACTCCTAAGAGAAATTAAAGAGGACACTAACAAATGGAAATGCATCCCATGCTCTTGGCTAGGAAGAATCAATATTGTCAAAATGGCTATACTACCTAAAGCAATGTACAGATTCAATGCAATCCCTATCAAACTACCAACAGCTTTCTTCAATGAACTGGAACAAATAATTCTAAAATTCATATGGAACCAGAAAAGACCCCGAATAGCCAAAGCAATCCTGAGAAGGAAGAATAAAATGGAGGGAATTACACTCCCTGACTTCAAGCTCTACTACAAAGCCACAGTAATCAAGACAATGTGGTATTGGCACAAAAACAGACCCATGGACTAGTGGAAGAGAATAGAAAATCCAAACAGTAACCCAAACATATACAGTCAATTAATATTTGATAAAGGAGCCTTGGATATACAATGGGGAGATGACAGCTTCTTCAGCATCTTGTGTTGGAAAAACTGGACAGCTACATGTAAGAGAATGGAACTGGACTACTGTCTAGCCCCATACACAAAGGCAAACTCATGGTGGATCAAAGATCTGAATGTAAGTCATGAAACCATAAAACTCTTAGAAAAAAACCATAGGCAAAAATCTCTTGGACATAAACACGAGAGACTTCTTCATGAACATATCTCCCCGAGCAAGGGAAACAAAAGCAAAAATGAACAAGTGGGACTTATATTAAGCTGAAAAGCTTCTGTACAGCAAAGGACACCATCAGTAGAACAAAAAGACATCCTAGAGTATGGGAGAATATATTAAAAAATGACGTATCTGATAAGTGGTTGACATCCAAAATATATAAAGAACTCACGCACCTTAACAAACAAAAAGCAAATAATCCAATTAAGAAATGGGCAGAGGTCATGAATAGACATTTCTCTAAAGAAGAAATTCCGATGGCCAACAGGCCCATGAAAAGATGCTCCACATCGCTGGTCATCAGAGAAATGCAGATTAAAACCACAATGAGATATCACCTCACACCAGTGAGGATGGCCAACATCCAAAACACAACAACAAATGCTGGCGAGGATGTAGAGAAGAGGGAACCCTCCTACACTGCTGGTGGGAATGCAAATTAGTTCAACCATTGTGGAAAGCAGTATGGAGGTTCCTCAAAAAAACTCAAAATAGAAATACCATTTGACCCAGGAATCCCACTCGTAGGAATTTACCCTAAGAATGCAGCAGCCCAGTTTGAAAAAGACACATGCACCCCTATGTTTATTGCAGCACTATTCGCAATAGCTAAGAAATGGAAGCAACCTAAATGTCCATCAGTAGATGAATGGATTAAGAAGATGTGGTACATATACACAATGGAATATTATTCAGCCATAAGAAGAAAACAAATCCTACCATTTGCTACAACATGGACGGAGCTAGAGGGTATTATGCTTAGTGAAATAAGCCAAGCCAAAAAAGAGAAGTATCAAATGATTTCACTCATATGTGGAGTATAAGAACAAAGAAAAAAACTGAAGGAACAAAACAGCAGCAGACTCACAAAACCCAAGAACGGACTAGTAGTTACCAAAGGGAAAGGGACTGGGGAAGATGGGTGGGAGGGGAGGGATAAGAGGGTAAAAGGGCCGTTACGATTAGCAAACGTAAGGTGGTGGGGCACCGGTAGGGCTGTACAACTCAGAGAAGACAAGTTGTGACTCTATAGCATCTCCCTACGCTGATGGACAGTGAATTCAATGGGGTTGGCGGAGACTTGATGAAGGAGTAGTTTAATAACCATAATATTGCACATGTAATTGTAGATTAATGATACCAAAGTAAATTATTAAAAAAGAAAAATAACAGCAGTGTAAAAAAATAAATAAAAATGAAAAGAAAAATCTACTCCCCTTTGTTTTTGATACGTCAGTATCACTTGTCTACTTAAAATTTGTAGAAACAGTAATATTAGTAACGGACCATCAATTTTATTGTTAACTCATTGCTGGAAAATTCCTTGTTATTTGAACTGAAGGTGCCTGTTATTTATCATTCTGTGGTCTCAGTTTTGACCTCTAGAGTTAACATTTTTAGTCTGGTGTAGTCTGGCCTTACACATAATGGCAGTTCACATGTTTAAAGACAGTTATCATGTTCTTCAAGTAAGTTTTGTTTTTAATACTTTGTGCATCTGTTTTGCTAAAAAACTCAAATTTAGAAGGGTCATTTATTATCTATGAATTTCCTTTTGACCACTTAGAGGCAGAATTCTCCCTTTTTTTTTATTAAGGTATCATTAATATACACTCTTACAAAGGTTTCACAAGAAAAACAATGTGGTTATTACATTCACCCTTATTACTGAGTCCCAGACCATACCACATTGCAGTCACTGTCTATCAGTGTAGTAAGATGCCACATAGTCCCTTAATGTCTTCTCTGAGCTACACTCTCTTCCCTGTGACCCCAGACACATCATGTGCATCAATCATGATACCCCACAATCCCCTTCTCCTTCCCTCCCAACCCGCCCTCCCCATCCTTCCCCTTTGGTAACCACTAGTCCCTTCTTGGAGTCTGTGAGTCTGCTGCTATTTTGTTCCTTCAGTTTTGCTTCATTCTTATACTCCTCAAATGAGGGAAATCATTTGGTATTTATCTCTCTCCTCCTGGATTATTTCACTGAGCATAACACCCTCTAGCTCCATACATGTTGTTGTAAATAGTAGGATTTGTTTTTTTCTTATGGATGAATAATATTCGACTGTGTTTATGTACCATTTCTCCTTTATCCATTCATCTACTGATGGACACTTAGGTTGCTTCCATTTCTTGGCTATTGTAAATAGTGCTGCACTAAACATAGGGGTGCATATGTCTTTTTGAATCTGGGATCTTGTTTTCTGAGGGCAAATTCCTACAAGTGGAATTCCTGGGTCAAATGGTATTTCTATTTGTAGTTTTTTGAGGGAACTCCATATTACCTTCCACAATGGTTGAACTAGTTCATATTCCCACCAGCAGTGTAGGAGGGTTCCCCTTTTTCAGCATCCTTGGCAGCATTTGTTGTTCCTAGTCTTTTTTATGTTGACCATCCTAACTGGTGTGAGGTGATAATCTCATTGTGGTTTTAATTTGCATTTCCCTGATAATTAGCGATGTGAAGCATCTTTTCATGTGCCTGTTAGCCATCTGAATTTCTTCTTTGGAGAAGTATCTGTTCATATCCTCTACCCATTTTTTAATAGGGTTATTTGCTTTTTGGGTGTTGAGGCGTTGAGTTCTTTATATATTTTTGGATGTTAACTCCTTGTCGGGTATGTCATTTACAAGTGTATTCTCCCATACTGTAGGATGCCTTTTTGTTCTCCTAATGGTGTCCTTTGCTGTACAGAGGCTTTTTAGCTTGATGTAGTCCCATTTGTTCTTTTTTTATTTTGTTTCCTTTGCCTGAGGAGATGCGTTTAGGAAAAAGTTGCTTATGTTTATATTCAAGCGATTTTTGCCTATGTTTTCTTCTAAGAGTTTTATCATTTCAGGAGTTACATTCAGTTGTTTGATCCATTTTGAGTTTACTTTTGTGTATGGGGTTAGACAATAATCCAGTTTCATTCTCTTGCATGTAACTGTCCAGTTTTGCCAACATCAGCTGTTGAAGAGGCTGTCATTTCCCCATTGAATGTCCATGGCTCCTTTTTCATATATTAATTGACCATATATGGTTGGATTTATATCAGGGCTCTCTAGTCTGTTCCATTGGTCTACAGGTCTGTTCTTGTGCCAGTACCAAATTGTCTTGAGTACTATGGCTTTGTAGTAGAGCTTGAAGTTGGGGAGCATAATCCCCCCAGCTTTATTCTTCCTTCTCAGTATTGCTTTGGCTATTCGGGGTCTTTTGTGGTTCCATATGAATTTTAGAACTATTCTAGTTTGTTGAAGAATGCTGTTGGTATTTTGATAGGGATTGCAGTGAATCTGTAGATTGCTTTAGGTAGGATGGCCATTTTGGCAATATTAATTTTTCCTGTCTATGAGCATAGGATGTGTTTCCATGTATTGGTATCTTCTTTAATTTCTCTCATAAGTGTCTTATAGTTTTCAGAAAATGTCTTTCACTTCCTTGGTTAGGTTTATGCCTAGGTATTTTATTTTAAGTATAGTTTTTTAAAAGTTAACTACAATAAAAGACAAAATTAAATGATATTAGTAGTTCTGTTTTTAAGTAGATGTCACTGATTTATACCAACTGTCAAAATAATTACACTGTATATATGGTTTCTCTGTAGCAGTCTTGGATTCAGTAATTAAAGATTAAATGCATATGTTTTTGTTAGCCTCCAGTAATGGAGAAAACTAGAGAGAAAGAAGATCCTAGGAAGAAGCAGAGTAGCTATACCGAGAAGAATCTTAAGGATAATAAAGTAAAATTTTTTTGGCAGAGGCATTAGTGGTAAAGTTCTATGCATTTGCCTCTGATATTTTTTCTAGCCTACTCAATCATAGATGATACAACAGGAGTGAAACAACTTTTTAATACTCTTCCATTATAAGTTATTACTTGTTGGATATGTATTTAGAATGCTTTTGTGGCATGTTTAAGATACTCTTTTTCAGTGGAATAACTAAGAACCTCCTAAAATACAATTAGTGAAAGATGTCACATGCCAGTATTTGTTTCCTTCTTATCACAAAATGTAGTGTGTTTGGAAGAACTCTCTTCTAGTGAAATAACTTTTCTTTAGAATTTTTTTTACAATCATTGTTGGAATCTCGGCACAATCTACAAATTAAATGTTCAATCTTTTCTTCATGTACTAGCTAGGAAGCCAAGGACCACCAAATTATAGTAGATAGAAAGATGCACATACATATTTATTTTTCCCAGGATTTTATGTGAATGTATGAATGTATATATATGAGAGTAATGTATGAAAGTGTATTCTAGAATGTAGCTTTTCTTTTTTTAAGCTAGAACAAATAGTCTTATAAAGTTTGTTGAACCTGAGTTCCTGAGTGGCTTCCATCCGCTTCTAGTGTGACCATGAGGCCAAAGCATAAAGGTTAAGAGGTTATTTAGGTACAATCCATACAGAATTTGTTGACCAACAAGTTAGTATGTTATTGTTTGAAGAGAATTTGACCTTTCTTCCTCTTGCAATGGACAGCATTACTTGCCTAGTGGAAAAGCACCACTTTAAAATGCTTTTTTTTTAATAAGATTGCTATTTCTCTTAGTCTACATTGCAGAGTAAAAAAAACTTTTAAGTTAAAGAATATTAGTAACCACGTAATAAAGGACTAGAAAAATTATATAACATAATGTTGATAATATCTTTTTAACTCTAACTCAGCAGCAGCTAGTGAACAAAATTATTGCTAATAAAGGGATTAAGCTAGTATGTTATCAAATATTTGAAGATTCAGTTCCAATTAATCATAATATACTACTTAGGAGAATTGACTAAAATCTGCAAACTTTACTTAGAAAATCATAGCATGACTTAACCTTAAGTAGCAATCTTAAGCTTTAATAATTTCAGTAGAATGAGTCATGTAATAAAATGACTGTATTTCACTCAGAATTTTCATCTTGAGCATTCTAATTAACTAAAATCTGTATCATTTAGCTATTAATCATTTGTACAGAGAATCACTGAATTGTTGCCTTTAATAAATACAATCTCCTGTTAATAGGCCTCATCAATCAGTAGTTAGGCTCTGCCTATATGCAAAGCAGCCCCTGCTGACTACTAAGTGCTCTGTATGTATTGTTTACTTTATGCCCTTTATTTAAGGATCCCCTGCATTTTTGGGTAGGCTGTAACATTGAACTCCTCAGCAACTCCTATGACTCATGGTATTACTAAGTGTCTTCTTCTGGATATTTTGGCAGCAAAAAATAAGCTGAGTGGGTTATGTCAATATTAAAATTTTTCATTAATTCATTACTATCCCAAGACATTAGTGGAATATTTGAAGGTTACAGAAACTATTATAAGGAAAACAGTAAGCATTTCCCAAATCTCACTAGGATACTAAATAGCCTATTACAAAACTTGCCAGCATATTTCAAGAATTTCACAAAAATATTTTATCTAAAATTTTATTTTCATGACAGATTAGACAATTTCTCTGCCTACGTAGTATTTTAAATACTATGAAAATTCCTTTTTTATTTTACCAAAATAATACAGCCCTTGAAATACATAATTTTCTTCACAATTAAAACTGTAATGAAGATGTTTTCTTTACATGGAAGTAGAGGCAAAGCAATGTAATCTTCCACTGCTCACAAAATTGATAATAAAAATCCACACTTCCCACAATTTACACATTCTAAAAATTGTATTGAAAAGTTACTTCACTAGAGGAGAGTTCTTCCAAATACACTACATTTTGTTATTAGAAGGAAACAAAAGACTGGCATGTGATGTCTTTCACTAATAGTGTTTTAGGAGTTTCTCAGTCTTCTATTAAAAAACAGTATCTTAAACATGCCACAAAAGCAATCTAAACACATATCCAACAAGTAATGACTTAAAATGGAAGAGTATTAAAAATAGTTATCTCATTCCCATTGTATAATCTATGATTGTGTAGGCTAGAAAAATATCAAAGGCAAATTAATGCCTCTGCCCAATTAATTTTACTTAGCCTCTGGGTGTCACAGAAAATACAATGAAGGACATGAATTCAAGCACAAGAGAGATTAACTAGTACCTATGCACTATCATCGTACAAGAATGGTTAAAGTGTGATGGAAGAAATAACCTTTTTAACTTCTCACCTGTTTCCATTTAGAATTTTTTTCAACTGCAAATACTTGGCATCCCTCTGGCATCTCCAATGACAGATAGCTTATACAATATTTTTTTCCATTGTAAGCCTACTCCACAATACATGGTTTTCCAGTATTAAGCAGTGTGTTATAGTGTGACATAGTTTATCATTTATGCACAGTGCTAATGCATAATACCATTACTTTCTTAGTGCCCATGTCTCTGCTTCTCTTTCTTAAACATAATGGTCTAGAATTCTATCCTTTAAATGCTGTACTTAGGATTTTTTGTGTACTCCTGTGCATCCATTTTTAAAACTGTCAACAATCTCAGTTAAGTTACCTTTCTTTTCAGTAGAATAAAATGGTACAAATCATTATACATTCTAACCTTATTTTCAAAATTTGTCTAAAAGTAATAATTGCTTCTTTAAGTTGTAACATATAACACCTAACAAAGGTACTCAGATTTCTGAATTGTGGAGAATAGAAATACTGCCTCAGAAAAAGAATTTCTTAAATCAGGCATTCTTGGGCACTCCTTTAGATCTAGTATTCCTCACAAGTGGTTTAAATTGAGTGTCTTTCTTCCCTAGATAGAATGAACATATATAAACTGACTAATAAATAGTAAGACAAATTCAGTCTTACATGAAAATCGGTCTTGTTTTTTTTCTTTTCACAACTCATTTCTTAGGGCAAAATAATGTATGACATATTGAAGGACATAGACCATTAGTTAATGGCTCATATTTGAAATGTGATAATTAAATTATATCTGGCACTTAGGCAAAAATGAAGACTGATTGCTTATGCCATGTTTTGACAAAGCATTGATACACTGTAATATTTTGAAATGTAATTGCTGAGCAATAATGACATGCGAATGCCTTATTTAATTGCATTTATTCCACCGTGAGTTATTAGAAAGCTTCAACACAGTTCTTTGGTGAACTTTATAAATTTAGCAGTAAGTAACCTTTTAGCTCTGTGAACAAATTAATGTTTTGACAGGCCTTTTAAAATGGCAAGTAGGTGAATTTTATTAGGATACAGTGCAGAATAAAATTAAAAAGATTTTTGAATAGGTGTAATGATTGCTTATATTTGGCTGGATAAAGTTAGGTTAGCCCCATTATATTAAAAATCCCTCTTAGCTACTATTAAAATCTAGGAGCTGCTTCTGCAGGTACCCAAATGTAAAATTCAGAAGGAGTTTGAGATCAGAAAATTACTGTGTCCAGTAATCCTAATGGCCACCTGGCCGCTACACCTTTATTGTGTATAACATGTATTAGTTGTTTACCTTTCCTCCTCCCCTCATTCTGAGTGTGATTATTGACTCTTGTAATCTTTGGAAAGTTTTAGAAAGAAGAGGTAAGAAGGTTCCAGGTAAATGCAATCCCAGGCATCAGAGGGACATCCAAGAAAATGAGAGCAGTTAGCCTCATTACCGTAGTGTCCTGACATTCACCTAGCCTAGTATTTACAGACACAGAGATGGGCTCTATATTGAACAGTTGTCATGGATCTGTACCATCTGACTATTTAATGTATTTATAATATTGGTCACCTCTCTTGCTTGCCATAGATAGAGCATTTTAGTTTTTGCTAAATTGCAATAGCAAACAATTCCAACAGCTCAGTGACTTACTTATTCTCATCTGTACTTTTTGGGTCTGTTGTGGCTCTGTTCCCATGCCCTCTTCATTCTGAGACCTAAGCTAAAGGAGAGGGAAAAAGAGTGATGGAACTTGTATGATGTCTCTTAAAGCTTCAGATTGCAATTGTCCCTGTTACTTTCACATTTCACGGATAGATGCAGGTCAGTTGGAAGCAGGAAACAGTATAACTCTCCTATAGAAATATGCCCAGTAAAGGAGGGGTAGCCAGTATTAGGACAATAATAAAATCTTACCATATAGGCACTAACAGTTCTGTCTCCACACTCACCAACCAGTGTCCTACCTCTTCAGTTTATATAGAGAAGTACAGGATTTTTTTTTTTTTTACCTTTTGTATGATTCTGGATTTTTAATAAATTACTACATCCGGATTCAAGATGGCGGCATGAGATGTGAGAAGGAGAGCTCCTCTGAAAACCACAAACAGTACAAAAATATAGTTAATAAATACAACTAACCTTCAGACAGCAACAAGAAAGAAGGCTGAACCAGACTGCATACAGACCTCATGAACAGAGCAGACCTCAAGAAACAGGGTAATGTACAAAAGCCTTGATCCGGCAGGACCCAAGCCCTTCCCCCACCCCAGCTCACCGGCGGGAGGAAGAGAAATCGAGTGGGGGAGGGGGTCAAAGCCTGGGACTGCTGGACACCAGGCCCTGGACATCTGCTTTGTGAACAGAATCCTATATTGTGTGATGCCCTGGGCGTTAGGGAGCTCGGGCAGGTGGAGTGCTTGCAAAATTGACATTCCGGCCGTTTGTGGAGGAGGGGATCCACACGCGACTGCTCTGTGTCAGAGGAAAGGCAAAGAGTCTGAGAGGCTTCCTAGCAGCCACAGGGCTGCTGAAGGGACGGGGTTTGCACGGAGCTTGTTGTGCTGGAGAAGAGAGAGATGGACAATGTTGCCTGGGTGTGCTCTGCCCAGCTGGTTGGGAACTTTGAGGAGCTTCAGGTGCTCCATTCCCCTGACTGCCTACTCAGCTCCGAGGGCGCCCACTGTGGCATACAGCCTGCCTAGCCTTCTTACTGGCCTGCAGGCAACTGCTCACGAACACCAAGTCACTGTGCAGGCTGCAGGCCAGCCAGAGGGAGGCTCCGCCTACAACAGCTAGAGACGCAAAGCACAGAAGATTACCCGTGTGTGCTTGGCCCACTGCCTCTGACACTGGAGACAGACACCGCAGACGGGAAGCAGGAAATAGATCTTTCCTCCCCCCAGGCACCAGCTCCGCTCCGCTACATCCCCCAACCTCACTCTAGGGGCGGAGCAGCTCCAGAGAATGGAGTTTCTACGCACTAGTGGGCACACACAGAAATATGAAACATCAAAAGAACATGGTTTAGACCAAAATCTCACAAACCCCAGAAAGAGGGTCAAATGAAACCAAACTCACAAATCTTCCAGAAAGAGAGATCAAAATAAAAATTATAAACATGCTTTAGAGGTACAGAAAAATATTCAAGAACACAGGAACGAATTTAAGATGGAGATTCGATCATTAAGAAATACCATATCTGCAATGAAACATACAATGGAGGGATTTAAAAGCAGATTAGATGAAGTAGAAGAGACGTTAAATGGAATAGAAAATAGAGAACAGGAATACAAAGACGCTGAGGCACAGAAAGAAAAAACGATCTCTAAGAATGAAAGAATATTAAGAGAACTGTGTGGACTATCCAAACGGAAAAATATTCGAATTATAGGAGTACCAGAAGAAGAAGAGAGAGAAAAAGGGATGGAAAGTGTCACTGAGGAGGTAATTGCTGAAAACTTCCCCAATCTGGGGAAGGAGATAGTCTCTCAGGCCGTGGAGGTACACAGATCTCCCAACACAACCGACCAAAGGAAGACAACATCAAGCCATATAATAATTAAAATGGCAAAGATCAAGGATAAAGACAGACATTTAAAAACAGCTAGAGAGAGAAAAAAGATAAAAAGGAAAACCCATCAGACTATCATCAGACTTCTCAACAGAAACCTTACAGGCCAGAGCAGAGTGGCATGACATATTAAATACAATGAAGCAGAATGGCCTTGAACCAAGAATACTCTACCTGACAAGGTTATCATTAAAATTTTTTTTT